>SDEE01000125.1:0-93019 GCA_004126415.1 Candolleomyces aberdarensis | reverse complement strand
CGACCGACCTCGTCACTCTAGCGCTTCCACAGATGCAGTCGGTCCCCGCTTCATCACAGCTATCTCCCGACTTAGTGGCGGTTTCCAGCTGGACTTCCGGAAGCGCTCAAGTCGTCGGGATTCGCGCTTAGCCCGCTGGACATTCCTCCGTTCCACTTTCGCGCTGCGTTTTCCAGCACCCTCTTCTTCTCTCCCTGCGCAATCTCCCATGGCTTACCCCCCCACCCTTGGAAACTAGTATTCAGCCTTGCGCTCTCTATCTAGTTTCCAAGTTCTCCGTTTCTGTTTTTTCACCCTTTAGATTTCTTTCCTTTCTCGATCTCTCGATCGCTGACTTCACCGAGCGCTCATGGCAAAGACAAGACAGGATTGATTCATATCCAAGATTGGTGCTCGGCGATCGAAAAAGATTTTCCACAAGCATGTCAGAGTCGTCTTTGGACTCCTCCATCTATCACAACTTTTCATCATGCAAGGGAGGAACGATGCCAAAGCTCTTCCCTCAATGGTGTCATTGAGTTCCGGTGGACTTGATGTATGGCCACTTCTGCTTAATGCAGAGAAGTACACACTGAAGAAAGGAAGAGATGGAAGCCCGGTTGCCAATGCCGGGCTGGTAGGGGTTAGAGTCCTTGGGTACCTTCTCATCGAACTATGGGAGAAGAGGAACCGTCTTCCAGGAAACCCATACTTGGACGTACTTAAACGCATTCAAGCTTGCAAGTCCATTAGGGATCTCTGTGCTCTTGGCGTTGATTTTCGGGGCAACCTCTTGCAGCTTTGTACGTGTTAACCTGCCATCTTTTCTGCCATTTGATTATATAGCAGGGTCCAGACAGTGAGCAGAGTTGCCCTCACTTTCTTTCCAGAGCCTGGCAGCGTGATCCACCACCATTTGAACAAGTTGTTGCCAATGCATTCGACGAAGAGGAAGCGGAAGATCGAGGAACGATGTCCACACAGATTCTGGCTCGCGATGGTTTCAGATGTGTGCTAACTGGTCTTGCTGATGTCACGAGCATCCTAGCTGGCTTCGTGGACCTGCCACCCTCTGGAAGGGTTATCCCATCCACCTCCACGCAGTGCACTCATATCCTTTCTGTGATTAACGAAGTACGTATGTATGTCCTTACGACGTGCAATTAATACTAACTTCAGGTCTCAAGATTGGGGATGACTGTGTTCTTCCGGACCTAAGCTGGCTAGGAATTGAGAAGGAGATAAATGAGATTACCGGAGGGGAAGCCGGCGGTTGTTGCAACACCATCACGATGTCGATACAACTTCATCTGCAGTTCAACGAATTCGAACTCTGGCTGGAAGAAGTCCCAGGTCAGGTATGTAGTATGAGCAATGATCTTCATGGGTGCTCGCTCGTTCTGATATGAGCAACTTCCCTTGCTAGGCCAACACGTATCAAGTCTCCAGCTGCTATGAGCTTGTGTTGAGGCAGGATGTGTTCCACGGACGCCCTCCTCCGGCATTCGAAATGACGATTGATCCTAGGTTCAAGCAGGAATGCGACGCCCAGGGAATCCCTTATTCCTTGCCTGATCCACGTCTCATTGCTCTGCATGGTGTTATTGCTAGAGTTGGACGAAAGTCCGGGGCTGCAGAGCAGCAGGACGCGATTAACCGAGTGTTAGAGGGGGGTGGGAGTATTAGCTCAAGAGATTATAGCAATTACACCGCGTGAGAGGTCTCCCCCTGCTCAGTTGTATTCTTTAAAGTCTTGGTATCAAAAACCAGTGCTAATAAATAGTAGACATTGCTGTATCCACCCGTCATGTATGCATTTTCTTCTCAATGTTTCCGAACACTCAATTCCACTGCCAAATTACGACAGGTGAGAAGATTTGAACCCTGCCCCAGCTTTCAGGCATCAAAGGCCTTCGATGTTTTGTGATTATCTTCCTTTCTCCTCTGCCTAGAAATGAGCTTGACAACAGCCTCAGCCTCGACGTCCACTACTCTGCCTGCGACGGGATTGCTATCTGGAGATGGGGTGCTCGAGTCATTCATCCCGCTATAAAAACTGCTGTCAACTCAACTGTTATGTATTGCTCGCTGGCCAGGACATGCAAATGACGCCTGCGTTCTGTTTACCTTCAAGCGAGTCGATATCGAGAGCGATTAAGCTAGCGTATGAGCGGGACTATTCGCATATACCGTTCGTCATCTCCAGCTAGCCCTGCTGCTTACCACCTGGGCGTGGGTGGTTGATGACGGGGGGAAATCTTCCGTTTAAAGTCAACCCCGGGAAGGTTGGAGAAGCGGCGAAGATCTTCCGTAGGGTGCACGACACGAGCCAAAAGGTACAGTTTCCACAGGGTTCGATATTAGACCGTCAGAGTCAAGTCAAAGTTAGTGATCCGCCATGGTAATACACCTAGCAAATCCACATGACTCTCGATTTTCGAAACCGACCATCGTCTCTCCTATTAGTATCCGTTGACAAGGGGTTTGTGAAACAGAAACGAGGTAAATCGTCTCATAAACATTGCACCATGCTGCATCGTACTCATGTATCCCGGCAGACACCTGTGAGGAAGACGAATAGTAGCGTTTCACGGAGTCAACACGTACCAATATACGGACCGAGAAACAAGTGCTCATCGATATCAATGGACAAATGGCGGCCCCCATGCCCATCAATGAGTTTATGAAGCTCTGTGCCCCACAGCGTCGACGAGGGAGATCCCCGGCGGTGTTGGATGACAAGAAATACTTCTCCAGCGTCCCAACAACGGCGTCGCTCGATTTGAGGAAACAATGGGACGCGGCCCTCGGTGAGAAGTGCTATGTGGTCAAGGGGAAAAAAGTGCGAGTGAAGGGTATTGAGAGGCATATGTACAACTCCCTTGTAAGTCCCACTGTTTTGTGAGTTTATTACACTCACATTTTCCATCGTATAGTTAAAGGATTTCCAACTCCTTCTGCCCAACTGTACTGTTGTCGACACCTCCAATCATCACAAATCTCTAAAGGGTCGGCCGACTCAGCTGGACAAGGCGGACCTGTTGATGGAGGTCAAGACTACAAAGGTCAAGGTATTCGGGGATGCCCCCTTTCTCTTGACAACACAGGATGCTACCGAGACTCTTGCTCGGATATCCACCTGCTTGATGGAATATCTGAACCACCAGTGGCGAACCTTCGTCTTCTTCATCCTCTTCACCGACCCTATGGTCTACATCATCCGTGCCGATCGAGCTGGACTTATCATTACCGAAGGCATCAACATCAGAACCCACCCCCGCCCATTCTTGGAATTCCTCTGGCGCTTCAAATCTCTTTCCCGCGAAGAGAGGGGTGTTGATCCCACAGTGCAACTTGCGACAGGCGAGGACGTCAAGCTTGCCAAAATGAAGCTTGCACAATATGTCCCGGACAATAAGAAGCATCATCCTGTTTTGGTCCTTGATGTACCCAACGAGTCGGGGCTTGGCAAGGTTCGCCAGGTCCTGGTTTGGGGCTCCCACTATGACTCTGTGTCTTTGACAGGCCGTTGCACGCGAGCCTTCGCTGCCTGGGATCCAATGACTGAAAAGGTGCAATTTCTCAAGGACGTCTGGAGGACAGATGCAGGTGGACTAGAGAAGGAGTCAGACATCATCCGGACTCTCAACAAAGCCAACGTGTCGCATGTCCCAACTCTTGTTGCAGGAGACGATCTCCCTGGGAAGTACCAGCGAACGTTGACGCAGGAGTACGGTCAGTCGGAGTGGGTCAAGAGCAATTCCCATACAAAATTGGATGCACGGGTGCACCACCGCCTGTTGGTGAATTTCATCCCAAAATTCCTTGCGGACTATGAGTCTCCGATTCAGTTCCTACAGGTTATCTTTGATGCCTTCCTTGGTGAGTCTCCCTTCCGTTGTTAGTATTTACATGGAGATTGACGGTTACTCCCTAGCTCATAAAGGTGCATACGAGCTTGGGTATCTTCATCGCGATGTCAGCGAAAATAACATCATGATCGATGAGAACGGACGTGGTGTCCTAATCGATTGGGAGCTGGCCATTCAGGTGAAGGATGAGCATGGGAATCCACTCAACCATGAGGCCCGGCAAAGTCATCGCACGGTAAGACTTGCACTACAGTGTCCATGAACGCATCGCTCATCCATTGCGACGCAGGGCACTTGGGCTTTCATATCTTGTTATCTTCTCAAAGGGTGGCACAGGCACGAATTATCCGACGACCTACAGTCATTCCTCTGGGTTGCTCTCTACTACATCATCCGGACATTCAAGTTCGAAGTGCCCATGCGCCCAATGGGTGTGGAGGCTCTCCTCGAGCAATACTTTGACTACTGCATCTACGATAATGTGCACGATACGTTCAGCGGCGGGGCTGCTAAGGAAACGTTGATCTTGGGTACTTCTCCACTAAAGTCCCTTCACATTCCCAGTAATCCCCCTCTCGAGAAGTGGTACAAGGACACGTTGCAGGTGTTCAAAGACAAGGCGTTCCAAGGGATCTTGAATCATACGGAGGGTCAAGCTGGGTCCCCCCAACCCGATCATCATTCACCCCTCAGGCTGGACAACCACAGCACTCTCGAAAAGATTTTTGAAGACGCATTGGCTTCTGATGGCTGGAGCCCCACTCGGGATGATGTGAAGACTGAGCCTCTTTCTCCTGAACCTCCTTCTGGATCTCACCATCACCTTGGTTCTACAACCACAAAACGCAAGGCCCCGCTCCTTTCGGACGATGTCGCGTTGCGTCGTTCGCACAGAATCCGGGAGGCACCTCAGAACGACCGGGGTGGAGCGGGTTTGGGACGGCCGAAGTCCGGGAACGAAGCTACGCATAGACCAACGCGGAAAAGGAAGGCGGAGGCATCCCAGAATGACCAGGGTGGTAGTCGCTCGAGGCAGCCGAACTCTGGACGCGGTTCGAAGCGTACAAAGACGGCGAAGGCACCTCAGAACGACAAGGGTGGTAGTAGCTCCAAACAATCGAAGTCCCGGAACGACAAGGGTGCCAGTGGTCGTCGTGGATGATAAAGCAGGACCCTTCGTAATGCAGTTTCTTTCCTTTCTGGCCTCCTTCCCTCGCTATCGATCCGTTCTTGGCCTCAGATCTGTTGGACCTACACCTATTTTACACCATCACACATCGCAATTTTGGTTTGCTGTACGCTCTATTTTGCGTTCTTATTCATTTAATTGTAGTACGCAACTTTTATGGTTTAGTTCCTTCCTATGTGACTTGATGCTCCAAGTCCGCAAGACCACCATCGTACGTAGACCTGTGGCAGGCCTTCGATTAGGTAATCGATCCGGAGGATGAAACAACGACGCTTAGGCCGATGGAGATCGTCGCTCATGTCGACTGGGTACGGCAACTAAAAAATCACATTTGTTGTGCGGGTGGGACGATGAGAAGAAAGAAGTCTCGTATCTCTCAATTGAGTGGGCAGGGTTCGGCTAGAATATCTATCTGGCTTTGTGTCTTCGAAATCACCGAAAGTATGCATGTAGAGTATATTATACTATTGAAAGCGATATATATATATCTGCGAAAAATGCGACAGCAAGATGTAGCAAACAGACGATCCACCTAATCAAGCTTCCTCCTACTCAACGTAACCCTCTCTCTAGTCTGCCTAACCTGCCTCGGAATCGGCTGCGACTGGGGCACGCTGATACCCTTGCTCTCCAACTCGTAGCTCTCGCCCGCTTCCACACTCTCCGAAGCATCGCTCAACGCCCTGCTCCGCTGCTTGCCTCCGCTGGTACTGGTCTGAGGTGTCCCACCGCCAACGCTCAATACCCGAACAATGGAATCGTTGAGCCAGATAACGAGGCCAAAGACGGGTATGCGAATGGGGACGAAGGGTGAGGGGTGTCGGATGTTGTCTTCTTCGGCCGTATGGGAGCCTGAGGGTGGGAGGGGATTGTAGGGGTCGAGAGGGAGTGGGTGGGCGTACATCGCTAGAATGATGTACTGACGCGAACACATATATCATGTTAATGTTAATGAAATTTGTTAGTGTCAAGTTCGCGACTTACTGCGGGGTATATGAGGGCGAATAAAGCAGCGCTGGCTAGGCCAGAGCCGAGCATGCATACAGCGGTTGAAGGCAGGCCTATTGATTCATTTGTAAGTGGAGTAGAATTGAATTGAATTTAGTTATACAATGAGCATACGGAGAAAACAATAAGCATACCGAATGCGAGGTAGTACGCCCACCGTTCTTCCAGGTGTCGGACTCGCCGGGATAGCGACATTCCACGGGCGACCCACACGAATCTAAACCACGATTATCGTAGTGAGCTCCAACACCCTTAGGTGGACAAGGATATAATGTCACTCACTCAAAGCAATAATACCTGCATCCAAAAGAAAAATATGACATCCGAGTTAATTCCCGGACCTCGAGAAGGAACGGAACACTCACGAATCCAACCAGCAAAAGAAAACGAACGACGCAGCCGGACCGGCATACGGTATAATCCCCAGCCCAAACGAAACCAACAGCGAGGTGAAGACCATCACCACGCGGTAAGCAGATGTTGCGATAGCCTTGAGCATCCCGGTATAGCCTGCAGGCTGATGCGCAGTCGCTCGACCTCCGTGCTGCAGGACGAATGTGCGTTTGGCGATGATAGTCACCCATGTACTCTGTTTGGAGTTGGAGTTGGGCAGTGTCAGAGTATTCGTTCGATGGGGTCGCCGATGGCCAGCGTTCCATGTGAGTACAACGTGGTACGAACGAGGAAGTGGGGAGTGAAACGCACGTTGAGATAGAAAGACGTCCCAACGACAGGCAATAACCACATAACATGGTAAAACCACCCGATATTCCTATGGAGCCATCTCTCCTGGTCCCTCACAAATGGTTCCACAATCAACTCGAAAGTGTAGATCGACGCCAGTGAGATGGTGTTCAAGAGAATCGACTTGTACACGTTGGCTCGGATTTCAGGGTCGCTGTATTGCAATCAACCACCACCGCAGATAAAGAAGTGTGCATTGGATGGGTAGATGCTTCAGTCAGTTCAGAAGAGCATACAGTACAACAATACATCGCCAAACGTACTTTGCAATAGTCCTGAACAAGACATTCCACCGGAACGCATCATAGAGCCCATGCCAAGCCCAGCGGGCCTGGAGTTGTAGAGATTCAGTTGCGGACAGAAATGTAGGATAGGAGGTGCGAGACGAGATAGGTCGCTCGCCATATTGGAACGATTGCGGCCTCGACGGGTATGAGGCCATAACTAGCGCTGGGGGGTCGCGTGGTGTAGTGCGGTGCGTGCGTCAAGCCTGAGGACGGTTAGGCTCAGGGGGTCGGCATTGTCCGGTCCGCTGAGCGCCAACCTCGGGTTGATGAGGTCAGAGCCGCCTCAGCATCGGAGGAGTGTGCGATGGCATCTTGACGAAGGTAAAACTCGATGCCAGACGACACTGCGAGATTTTTCTTAGAACAGATGGTAGTAGCTTGTCGTATCTCGTCGTATAGAAATGGAACATCTGGATACAATGATATAAGAACTAGGTATGTCCGTCCGAATGTTGAACTTTGTCGTTACTGATAGTATGTACATAAAATATACGTAGTAATATTCGTAAAAAATCGGAGAGGTAGGTAGGGATTTATGCATTAGGGATACTGAGAAACGAGTCCGCGCAAAATCGTGATAAGGAGGTAGGTATCAAAGATCGAAGGGTGAATCATGACGGCCGCTACCAATGTCCATGGGCAGGGAAGCCACATTATAAAGAAAGGAAACGAGATGAAAAAGAGAGTCCAAAAAAGATATCCAACGTCCGAGCGCTAGACATCACTGCAAGCGTGTATATGTATGCAGTCCATAAATCAATAAAGATGTCATCCTCTTCAAATGAATGTAAATTGGCAGATGCCGCCCCTGGTGACCAGCGAAACTTCAGGGCCGCAAACCACCATTTTCAGTTTCCAGCGTCTCCTTTGTCCCAACAAACATTACCGTCGGCGATAAGATATCAGCATATCCCAATGAACCTAGTCATCGAAATGAATGTCGGGAAGGGAGCGGGTTCACGAGTTCTTCGACTGGGACCCTGTACCAGGAGGTACCCCTCTCGAAAGCCATGTCAATGCATCCTGGCTTAACCTCCGTGCCAGAGGACTCGACTTCTTGGGCACACTGCTCCTGTTGGGGTTTTTCGTTGATATAGGACTGATGGATATCGGTGGTGACGATCTTTGTTGAGATGATGAGGACGATGCCGGCAGCACAGCTACCGCACTGGGGGGAGCAGGGGAATTAGATCCTGAGAATAGTGTTGTGGATGTTGGAGATGCTACAAATTGAATGGGTGACGGGGGCCGTCGATGGAATGAAGTCGAGGCCGTTGACATTGTCGCTGGCGGGGGAGGTACCAGCTGGGTTATCTGGGGTTGGCTTGTAAATGTCGACGCCGCGCCAGCAGGGGTGGGGGAGGAGAGAGAGGCGAGTACAGCTGCCCCCGCTAACGAAGGATAAGAAGCCGATGGCGGCCTAGCAAAGGACGAAGAGGGAAGGGGTGTTGATTGGAATGGATCCATGTACTGTGAATCGACGGACGGACCACGAGAGTGCGCCGTGTCATGATCGTAATTCAGGATGAGGGGGCTCATGCTGTCGACGCTGGTATGTGTCCCTTGCCTAGAGTGAGGTTGAGCGGACAACGGGCCCATCACCTCGTCAACGACACGGCTGAGGTCGACCTGGCTGCTCTCCTTCGTAATGGGATCAACGAGTCCTTCAGCCGGGGGCGGCCAGACATCTTCCCTAAAGATAGACCCGGACTCGGATGCCCGTGAACGCAGCATCGACAAGGTCGGCGAGGCAGAGCGCTGCGTCTGGTGTGAACCATACGGAGTGGGGCTGCCCAGCGGGCTCGACCTTGGTTGCTGGTTAACGTCATGGTATGAACGCATTACGACGAAGCCCCTCCCAGACCCACGTTCGCTGAGATCGTGATCGTCGTCCTCGAAGCCTTCTCCGTCGAGCAAACTCCTGCCTTCCTTCCGCTTCTTCTCCGCCGTCAGCACCTCCATTTGCCGCCGGAGACGGTGCCGACGGTACAAGAAAACGGCGCTTAGGATAACCACCAGGAGAGCGATGAGACCGGCTGTAAGGCCGGCGATAAGTCCTGTTCGTGAGTTGCCTCCATCATTTGCCCCAAGACGCGAAGAAGTTGGAATGGGTGTAACATAAGTGGTGGGGAGACCATTAACCGTAGTAGTTACAGTCGTCAGAGAAGCAGCAGTTTCGGTGGACTCGGTGAAGGAAGGAGAGGTGGGCGTTGTAAGGGTTTCCAGCTGTTGTGTGGTTGGCGTTGGGAATGGAGTAGGGGTTTCGCTGGGAGGCGTAAAGGTAGGTGTGGTAGATGTTTCCTCTGGTGTGCTCGAGGGTGGAGCTGGCGGTTCCTCACTTGAAGACGGTGGTGGCGGGGGTGGTTCTGAGCTTGGTTCCGACGGGGGTGGGGTACTTTCCGACGCTGGAGGTTGCGACTCGCTCGATGAAGGTGCTGCTGCGCTGCCAGATGGTTCTTCTGTTGGTCCTGGACCAGGCTCGCTGGGGGGCTCAGTGGGCACTGGGTCGCCTGGAGTTTGTCTAGCAAGGAGAGGATGCATCGTGCATCTCCAGAGAGAAGTGGTGAGGGCAGTGTTAGAAGAACATAACGTACATTATATGCGGAATCATGATCAAGTCGTAGCCCTACACTGGGGTTCCGTTTAGACTTGGCCAAACGGAGAACCACTATCGTCATGCTGATGAAAGGAAGCAGTTCCAGGAGACATTCATAATTCTTATTCACCAGATTGCACTCAGTGCATGATAGGAGCCACAAGTAGAAGGAAGAGATAGCGTATGTGATGCAGTACATAGTACAGGGGTAATAAATTAGGAATACAAAGAAATATAGGACCAAAAATGCCAGGCATTGAGATGCAAGAATACTACAACTCAAAAAAGAGTGCATTTAATAAGAGAAGAATTTATGATGATTTTTTGGCAGCCTACGAGGAGTGATGAGTTCCGGTATGAACGTTATGAGAAAGGACAGCACATACCGTTCTCTTGGTCGTTGATTTGGCGGCAGGCTTCGCAGCAGGCTTCTTCGCAGGTGCAGCCTTCTTCGCGGGTGCAGCTTTCTTCGCAGGAGCAGTCTTCTTCGCGGCAGCCTTGGCCTTGGTAGTCGCAGTAGTCCCTGTGACAGCCTGGATGACGGAGGTGAGCTAACGGGAGGTGAAAAGCTGCAACTCTCTGCTCACCTTCTTTGCTGCACCCCGCTTCGAGGGAGCAGTGGTCTTCTTGGTGGTAGTGGTGGCCTTGGCCTTACCAGCGGTGGTCTTCCGGCCTGATGCAGGCTTCGCGGCAGTCGACGCCTTTGCCCTGGTTGCGGCAGGTTTCTTCTCAGTCTTCTTCTCGGAGGCGGGTTTGGCCCTGCTACCCGAAGCCTTGGCAGCGGTGGCCTTGGACTTGGGTTTGGCAGCAGCAGCAGTCTTAGCCTTGCTGGCGGGTTTGTTCTAACAACACGCCATAAGCTCAGCGCACGATAGATAGATAAACAAAAGCTATTACCTCCTTAGTGGCCTCGCTGGCGGCGGGCTTAGCTTTGGGTGCCAACTTGACACGACCCGATGGTCCTTGACGAACGATGAGAAGCATGACGAGAAAGGTAAGAGCAAGAGACTAACCTTTAGGCAGAACGAAGGTCCCCTTGTCGGCACCAGTGGCAAGTGCACGAGACAACTGGGTGTTCTGGGCCGCGCCGAAGACAATCTTGTACTTCTCCTCAACATACCTGGCAGAACGACGATAAACATCGATGATGACGATGGCAAGCGTCGTAGAAGCTTACTTTTTAATCTGTGGTCGGGAAACACCAATGCGGGCCTCCTCGCGGTGCTCAACGATACATTCCTGGAATAAAACGGTGCGCGTGAGCAGGCGGGAAGGTGACGCGGACAGAGAGTATGATGGGCAAAGGGCAATGAGAAAGACCCGGGGAATACGCGACCGCCTGTGCAGGCTCGGTAGTGAACACACTGGACACTCATAATTACCTTAATCATCTCGGCCCAAGGGGGGCGAGCGGGGGCAGCAGCCTTAGAAGCCTTAGGCGCAGCGGCCTTCTTCGCTGGCTTGGCAGCGGCAGGCCTCGCAGTAGCCTTGGTCCTAGTGGTAGAGGCCTTAGAGGCAGCAGCAGCACGAGGCATTATTGTTGTTGGAAAAAGCGGGGGAGGGGAGGGAAACCGAGGTTAGCGGCGGTTAAAGAGAACGCTGAAGTGGGCGAAAGGGGGATGATAACGTAGAGTCCGCTCCGCTATTTATACAAACGCGGGCGCGTATTTCCACGTGACATCAAAACTTACCCCAATCAACAAGCATTTTGAGAGCCATTTATTTCGGTCGTCAGTGCATATTTTGCGACAATTTTACATGCATTCAGCAGCGTAAAGTCCGAAGAGCCTGTATATGTTTTTATTTTAGTTGATCCTGAAATTAGCTCTGCAGGAGATGGGCCGCAAGTGGGATATGTTTATAGTCTTCCCATCAAACGCGTCGACGCGTCTAGACCTACAGCTCACGTGAGTAGCATAATTGATCCGGCCCCCGAGTACGGGTAGCTTACCAGGAACGGTAAATTTCCGAGGTCTGCCTACTCAATCATGTCCATCACACCAGCGCTCAAGGCTGCTGCCCGTTCTGCCTATCGGGATGTCTGGAGAGCCTCCTCGGTGACCTTTAGAGGTATGTTGTCCTCAACTTATCTGAAATTTAAGCTCATACCCTGTCAAAGGCGATGATGCCGTGCTACAAGGTATATACGTCACAAGGCATTCTGGCAAGGCTCTGACGCTGGGTAGCATTCCGACAGAAAATGCGTCTCGATGCAGTGAATGCAGCGCAGGAGGCCAAGGCTCCTGAAAGCTATGAACAGTACACCAAACTCTTTCGTGAAATTGGTGTCGTTCTCCGGAAGAACATCGTCCAAGGAGTCAAGGTTGGGGAGTCCGAGGGGAAGGACCTGTATAGTAAGTCTATTCCTCTGAACTTGCAGTTCTCAGAACCCACAATGGTGCTGCAGGAGTGAACATCCGCAAGGAGACAGAACTCGGTGACAACGACACCGTCAAGAGTCCCCCGCCAGTGGACACCTCAAGCCGGAGTGCACGCAAACGGTGAGCTCACAGGCACTGTCGTTGCCAGTCTCTGAACTCTGATTGAAGTGAGAAATTAGGTGCTGTTCCGCCTCATAGCGATACCACACAGCCTCCACGTCCACTCAACTACTCGGCCCTGAAACGTGCTCATAAAGAGAGAAAGTTACCAGAGCTGAGAGAGGAGGACTTGGAGGAGTCATTTGTTCGTGGTAGGTATCTTTCCTCTGAGGGTTACAGACGCCGTTACTGACCGATGCTTAGGGAGTGGACCGGTATGCTCTGCTGTAGTTTCAGATGTAAACAACGGTGACACCTGTAGTAGGGTGGACAATCTATCAATAAAACCGAAAACAACGTCCAGCTTCTCCATAAGCCAACTGGTCTCCGAGTATCGTGCCAGGAGACCCGTTCTCTTTCGCTGAACAGAGCGCGTGCTCGGAAGTTGATGTTGGAAAAGGTTTGTTTTCGTCTACGCCTTCTGCTTTTTGGATCATGAATATGTTTCTAGCTCGACAAAATAGCGAATCCTGGCATGTCCAAAGAACAGATGAAGGCAGCGAAACAGCGAGAGCGGGAACGGAGGCGGCGCAAAAAGGCAAAGAAGAAGGCTCAGTTGAAAACCATGGAAGATGGTGAAGATAGTGACTAGTTTTGATAATCGTTTACACTAGGCTCTATACGTTGTCATGTCTATCATTCTGGCTAAGTACATGTCCAGAAACGCGTGGTGACGGCACCTGCCGACTGGAGAACTGTGCAGTGATGGAGACATAACATTCGCGTTTGCCTGGAAACAAGCTGTTAGGCTCTCTCTCTCTCTCTCCAGCCAGTATAAGCTAAACCATGGCTAATCCCGCCCAAGGCCTGCACTCACTGGCCACTATCATCAAGCGGTAGGGATATCGAGTGCTGCTCGAACAGAATCATGAGTCTGATCAGGAACTAATAGCCTCGAGGCTGCGACATCGAGAATCGAAGATATCGTTTCTACTCAAGGTTCCCTGGCTCCTCAGGGAGCGGTGCCAGGACCAAAGCAATCACCTGGAGAGTCCTCAGTTCCACCACCTCCCCCGCCTCCCCCACCTCCACCCGCACCAGCTGCCCTCACCCAGGAAACTCCAGCTACCGTCATAGCCTTTGACGAACAAATCATCGAAGGCAAGATCAAGCCTTTCGTCAAAGTCAGCAATGAACTGGGGTCTGCAAGTGTTACTGAGCTCGTGAGTCTGTACCGTATCCCAGTTCCCGCAGCCTCCTGACATGCAGCACCCATCAAACGCGTCATGTACTAGGCCGGGCTCATCGAGAAGGAATATACTGTACTGCGATCCTTCTTGCTTGCAGCGGCTACTTGTCAGAAGCCAGACCAGAAGGCACTTGAGGCATTGTTGGGTGGACTGGTGACCTCGATCGAGGCTGTTTCCAAAGCCAAGGAACTTCTCAGGAGTGACAATTCTTGGCTCAGCCATTTGAACCTCATCGCGGAAGGCGCACCCGCTGTTGGATGGGTTGTCACTGTAAGTTTCTGTTGTTGTGTTCCCTTCGGTTCTCCGCGACTGACTGGGTGCATTGTAGCCCAAGCCTGGCCCATACGTTGAGGGCATAAAGGAGTCGGTCGACTACTATGTCAATAAGGTGATCAAGGAGTTCAAGGAAAAGTGCGCAGTTTTCTTTCTTTTGCTAGAGTCACTGTCTAAGTGTCTATCACTTTGCAGAGGCCCTAAGCACGCCGAGTGGGCTAGGTCCTACGGCGGAATCCTCACTGAGCTGCAGAAGTACGCGAAGGAGCACTACACAACTGGTTTGGTCTGGAACGCCAAGGTACTCGCATCCTCTTCATCCCCCGAATCACGAACGTTCTAATGTTGCAACGCAGGGCATTCCATACGATCAGTTCAAGTCATCGAGTGCGGGAGGCGCCCCTGGCGCTCCTCCACCTCCACCTCCCCCTCCACCCAAGGCTGCTGCAGCTCCTGCGTCTGGTGGTGGAGCTACCGCCGTCTTCGCAGAAATCAACAAAGGTGCAGACATCACCAAGGGTCTTCGCAAGGTCGACAAGAGCGAGATGACCCACAAGAACCCGTCCCTGCGGGCAGGCAATACAGTTCCTGCGTCGACTTCTACGTCCCCTGCTGGCAAGAAACCTATCAAGCCAACCAAGCCTTCTGCCCTTGCTGGAAAGAAGCCGCCCAAGTTCGCTTTGGAAGGGAATAAGTGGCTCATTGTATGTGATTTCTTCGATCGTACTAGTTTTCTTTTTTTGACGGAAGGACTCCGATAGGAACACCAAGAGAACGAATCTTCGTTGACGGTTGAGAACGGCGAAATCAGTCAATCCGTGAACATCTTCGGGTGCAAGAACGCTGTGATTATCATCAAGGGCAAGATCAACGCTGTCACCATCTGTAAGTACCTGAAGATCATATATCTCAAGTACATCCTCGAAAGCTTACATTGCATATTCATGCGAACAGATAACAGCGTCAAGACTGCCGTCCTCGTCGACTCTGTCGTCTCCTCCATCTCAGTCACCTCTTCCCCTTCATTCACCGTGCAAGTGCAAGGTACCGCACCCATGATCCAGATCGACTCTACCGATTCCGGCCAAGTCTACCTCTCCAAAGACAGCCTCAACACAGAGATCACTACAGCCAAGTGCAGCGCCATTAATATCAGCATACCTGACGGTGATGAAGAGGGCGTGTTCCAGGAACAGCCTGTCCCCGAGATGTTGAAGTCTGTTGTGCAGAATGGAAAGCTAGTGACGACTGTTGTCGAGCACACAGGNTGATGGTTGATTCAGAACATGTCAAGTCAACTTCAATCAGCGTGCATAAGGATTTCTTTCACTCTTTTTCAGTACCCGTGTAACGCGGTTTCTTATGCTACGCGTGTAAATACCCTATCGGAGGAATAATGGGAATCGTGCATCGAGTAAAGTTGGTCATCTACCCTGGTCAAGGCATGCACCACCGTCGGGGCCAGTTACCAGTGGATATCTAGGATCTTCGCACTCCCAACTCCAACTGGATTCTTGAGCCCATGGGTTGGAGAGGAGATAAGTGCGAGCAGCACTTACCTAAACGTGCACCTCGGCTAGCTGGGGGCCGATGTGGATATCGGATTGGATAAGACTGATTCTTCAGCGATAGTGTGAGTACCTTGAGGGTCACCGGTCACCGCTGATACGACAACCGCTCCTCTGACATCGTTCATCCCGTGGTTTCCATTATTCATGAGTACCAAAAGTATAGATATCGATATCATATAACCGCCGAAAGAAAGAGAGAAGTTCAATATCGAAGGCTTCTTGGTAAAGTAATCTGAAAGATACTCACGCAGGTGTGTCCGACCGGTCTCAGAGGTGGTATTCATACCCGACCTCGAGTGTACGGTAGTATCCGCTCCGAGCTCGAACTCTATCCCGGGCTGCAGGTAATGGGAAGAAAGAAAGAGAGGGGGACGAAAGGTGAGTGAGTAAAAAAGTAGACGGATGGGTTAATCATACTCCTCTTCGTATCTATTGTCAAGGGAGACACCTCCCGAGGGACTGGGGGGTCTCCATGCATCGAGGATCGTTTCCCCATCGTTGTCTTCTGCGCCTACGCTCGTCGTGCGCGAGTTGAATGGCGTCTTCGGAGTTGCAGTAGAATCAACTTCCTGAGCGTCCTCGTCGTCGGATTGGTACTCGATGGGCCCGTCGTCAGTCAGGATGCCATCGAGTCCTAGGAGAGAGTAGCTGTGATCTTCTTCTTCGTCTTCCTTCTCTTCACCCTTGGGTTCACCTTCTGATTCTTGCATTAAACTTGCGAATGCCTCCATATTAATTCTTGAAGTCTTCTTCGGCCCATCTTCTTGGGGATCGTCTTGTCGCTTGGTTTTCGTCTTCTTCGTCGTCATAGGCGCGTCAGAACGCAAAGGGGAGCTCTCGTCTTCGTCATCCCAAGAGATAAGGTGTTTCATCATCTTGATTTCCTCGTCATTTCGCAGTAGGCCTTCCAACTCCCCTTCGGCGAAGAGCTCGTCGTCATGGATCGCGTCTTCCCCTGAGCCTCCACGGGCCGTAGCAAGTAGCTGAAGGCGCGTCGGAGGTTTTCGACCGACGGATGCCAGGGAAGAGGTAGACAGCACATAGGAGGTAAGGGCAAAATGGGATAAGGCTGGTTTACGTTGCCCTGAGCGGGGTAATTGGGAGGCGTTGAAAGGGTTTAGAAGAAACTGACTTGCATCATCCAATGAATGATGAAGCTTTCGTCGCTTCATTGGGCGCTCGTCGTTACTACAACGAGCAGCGTCCGGTTCGGAACTTGGATAGTTATCTTGCTCTTGCTCTGGATCTTCGTGGAAGTCGTCGAGCTCAAGGCCCTCGGTAATTTCGTCACCGGTGAGTTCGAGATGGATGTCAGGCAATAGGATGTTCTGGAGTATTTCTTCGTTGAAGCGAATCACATCTTTCAAACCCCGGGCAACGACCAATCGTTTGGATACCTTGGCACGTCCCTTCTTCTGTTCGTACTGGTCCAACCAAGGTACCTTTTCGATTAAAATAGCGACTTGATCCTGAATGACCTTGTACTGGGTCATCACAACGCCCTTCCCAATGTGACATCGGCCGGCTAAGCAGCTTGCCAATTCCGCAAGTGAAGATAGGACGTTACGGCTTTCCGCTTCGAATGACAGCATAAAAATGGCACAAGCTGTTGACGCCGCTGAGGGTTTACTGCTACCGGTCTGCGGGCAGCTTCGAGATAGGATTCGGCCGAGAGAGAGCGCAGTATTCGCCACAGGACGAATGGAAACTTGTCGTAAGAAATTCAGCAGCGGTGCCGGGAGATTGCACTCCATGGGGTTCTCTTGCAAGACAGTCGTCAGGTAAGCCTGAAGGGTCCCAATGTAGACGGAAGGATCAACAGGGACTGTCGTTATCTTCAAGGCTGAAGTTAGGGAAATGAAAGTACGTGAAAGCAGATGGGGCGAGCATTTCAATAGGGTGGCGATGTCGGGGATAGAATCAGGGCGATTAGACTCGCGAAGCGCAAGAGATAGGCAGGCGCCAGCGACTATCCTGGCTCTCGAGCCCCATCTGAAGAAATTAACTGCCTTTGCTTGATTGAAAAGTGTTGTCGCGCGTGGCGTTAGACCGGGGGCGTTCATTGACACCGCGAGAGATTTGATGAAATTCGCCATTGTGAGCTATATGACAGGTCGGGAGTCAGTTTATTGTTCTTCAGAAAAGAATGCTGGGGACATACCGCGTTCTTCTGGTCCCTGACTGCCTGTCCCTGACCAGCGAGCGTGTAGTTGGAGCGCGATTTCAGAATATTTGGGGCAGGGGCGTGCAGCTCGTGGTGCAGCCCCAGCTCAGTGAGGTAGTCCTGGGATGTGAGGACGACCTGGGCAGCGTCTGCAAGAGAACCACATGATGTGCAGATATCTGAAGCCGCCGCATCGTCCCAGACTGTAGGGCCCCCACATTCCCTGCAGGGGGGAGACATTGCGCCCGCCTGCTCGGTGGTGATCCGGGGACAAAGCAGAAGCTGGAAGGGACAAGCGAGGAATCCGGTGACCTCTGGACCTCAGTAGCGCTGTGGATTCTGCGCAAGATTGGCAGAGGAAGAGTGTCACCAAGGACGGTGGCGGTGCACGTGCGCCAGTCCACGTGAGGCCCAGCAAAGGAAGGAGCGCTCCAGCCTCAGGCGCCGTCCTGTCTTCGTCGTCCTGATATGTCCGTTGCGGCGGGCTCTTTTGGCTGTCTGGCGCTCTATCAGACGGCCATGTCGACCGATAACAAGAGCCGCAGCGTCCGGCGCCACTCAGGCCATCTTCTGGGATCTGTGGATAGGTGGAAACCCAGAATGTCAAGGGTCTGCATGCCGTTTACGGCGAATTCCATACTATCATGAACCCCGCTCTTTTTTGGCTATAAAAATGCAGTCTCTTGGCCCCACCTCTTTCTTCACCAGTCATGGCTCATCTCTCGCTCCCTTTCCAGTCGGTGCCCTCGGTCGCCGTCAGGCGCAGGCTCTCATCCACCGTCGCCGATGGTGCCCAGAGGCCTCATATCCCCACCAATACCTTCGCCAGCCTCACAGTATGTCTTTGATCGCGTCTTATCTCGCCGCTGATCTTGACCCGCATCGCGTAGCCTATGTGGGTTGGTATTGCTGGCGCGGCAATCAACAACAACACAGAGTATGAGCTCGCCATCTCCGTCCATGACTCTGTCTATACCGCGGATTTTGCCTCCATCGTGATTCCCTACCATGTCAACAGCCCCGACAAGAATTCCAAGGAGATCGAGCAGCTCGTCCTCCAGTCCCTCCGAAAGTTCTCCATTGACCACCTCTGCAAGTTCCTCGGTGCAGGTGTCACCCTCTCTCTGCTCAAGGAGGTGAGAAACCCTTTTTTTCGCGATCGACTAGCGTCCGTTATCTGATTTCATCTTTCTAGACCCCTAATCTTTGCACGAGGTTATGGCTTGACATGGACATCGTTCCGATCGTGTTCAATATCAAGGGGTTCCACACCGATTCGGTGACGCGCCCCAACGTAAGGCATCGCATCTCGTCGACTACAGGTTCTTATGTGCCATCAGGCGCTGAGACCCCTACAGTCCTTGTCGAGTCGGCTCATGTCACTGCGATGACTGGCCTGAAGGCAGACGTCTCCGGACGCCTCCCGATCCCTCGCACTCTCGATGAACAGGCGGATTCTGCTGCTCGCAAGTGTTTGATGCACTTTGGTCCAGGCAACAACCCCCGTCTTAGCATCGGTGCCAGGAACCAGGTCACGGTTGATGCTGGCGGTAAAATCCATCTCATCGACGATCTTGACGAGTTCAAGAACACTGTTGGAACAAGGTGTGTTTATTGAACATGTTTATCCTCCCGTGTACTGAGATTGGTCTAGGACATGGAGCGCTGTCACCAAGCTGGCCGATGAGCTTCGCGAGAAAAAGGTTAAAATTGGCTTCTTCTCTTCCACCCCCCAAGGAGGAGGAGTTGCATTGGTGAGTTTTGCATTCTCTGATGAACGTCCCAGTTCTAACATCTAGTCAGATGCGACACGCACTCATCCGTTTCTGCTCTGCCTTGGACGTGGACGTCGCTTGGTAAGCTTCACCTTTTGTTCTTTCGTCCGAACGCCAATACCAACTCACATTCTAGGTATGTTCCTAATCCTTCGCCGAGCGTGTTCCGTACCACCAAAAACAACCACAACATCCTGCAAGGTGTTGCCCCGCCCGACTTGCGCCTCACCCAGGAGCAAAAGGATGGCTTCGATGCCTGGATTTTGAAGAACGGTCTCCGATGGACTGCAGAAGGTGGACCTCTAGCCGAGGGTGGTGTAGACATCGTCTTCATCGGTATGGAGTATCCTTCATCTTTCGCTTCAATGATCTAACTCGCGTACACTTCCAGACGACCCCCAGATGCCTGGTCTCATTCCTCTCATCAAGAAAGTTCGCCCCAATGTCCCCATCGTCTACCGATCTCACATCGAGATCCGTAGCGATCTCATCCACAAGCCGGGCTCTCCTCAGGAGGAAGTGTGGAAGTACCTCTGGAACAACATCCAACATGCCGACCTGTTCATCAGTGAGTAGACAATCGATTCATCTGGGCCACTTGTTGAAAAGGGTTTCAGGTCACCCTGTGAGCAAGTTCGTCCCCAGCGACGTTCCTCTCGAGAAGCTTTGCCTCCTCGGTGCTGCAACCGATTGGTAAGTTCTCACTTTCTTGATGTTTCTGGCGTTCGACTCATTTTCCTTCAGGCTCGATGGTCTCAACAAGGAATTGGACCCTTGGGATTCCCAGTTCTATATGGGAGAATTCCGAAGCCTTTGCGCAAAGGAGAAGATGACCGAGCTCAAGTGGCCTGAACGTGATTACATCGTCCAGATCGCCCGCTTCGACCCCGCCAAGGGTATCCCCAACGTTATCGACTCGTACTACAAGCTGCGCGAGCTCCTCCACAAGGATTCGTCCGAGCTTTCGGAGGAGGAGCATCCTCAGCTCCTTCTCTGTGGTCACGGTGCTGTCGATGACCCTGATGCCAGTATCATCTACGATCAGGTCATGCAGATCCTTGCTTCTGAGCCTTACGTCAAGTACTCGAAGGACGTCGTCGTCATGAGGCTGCCACCCAGCGATCAGCGTATGTGATTTCCTTTTCTACCTTCATGCTGCATATTCAAACCCCTTTTGTGTAGTCCTCAATGCTTTGATGGCCAACTCCCGTATTGCTCTTCAATTGTCCACTCGCGAGGGCTTCGAAGTCAAGGTCTCTGAAGCTCTTCATGCTGGCAAGCCCATCGTCGCGAGCCGCACCGGTGGTATTCCTCTCCAAGTTGTGGATGGCAAGTCCGGATACCTCGTTGAGGCTGGAGACAACGAGACCGTCGCCAAGCATCTCTACAATCTCTACACCGACGAGGGTCTCTACCGAACCATGAGCCAGTATGCCAAGAAGCACGTGTCTGACGAAGTCTCCACTGTCGGAAACACCGCTGCTTGGCTCTACCTCGCTGTCATGCTCCACCGTGGCGTCAAGCTCAAGCCTAGTGGTGCCTGGCTCAACGATATGTTGCGTGCGGAGACTGGTGAAGAGTACCTTGACGAGGAGCCGAGGTTGCCTCGTGGTGGACTCCAGATGCAAGGATAGATCGATGCTTCAATCGCACATCGGTATCTTTGGGAGATCATCTCGTGGTGCTTTCGTGGTGCTTTCGTGAAACTCAATGGACGTTGGCTGGAACAAAAATTTGTAGAAATACTTGTACATACGCGCGAAACCTTGTAAAATTCTGACTGGTGGACCGAGCTGGTGTAGAAATAAATGTAATTTTGAGGCTGGATGTGTCGGTTTGACTCCGTTCGAGGTTCTGGGGAAAAGGAATGTGTGTGCGGCTGTGTGCGGATGCTAAATGGTTCAGGGGCGTTACACCCGATATAGAGCCATCACCGAACCGGGGTGGACGTCACCTCGATGGGAGATGACTCCGATCGTGTCTTGCTCTCACTTATAACCGCCACCATCATCGTCGTCGGACTCCCTACCTTTATCTACGAACTACTGAACGATGGCCAGTGTCAGGTTTGAAGGCTTTACTCGGTTTGATTGAACGCGATGCTGATATTCGGTTGACCGTTGTAGACGAATTCAAAGGGTGCGCGTGCCACACTGTGTGGGCTCTGCCAGTTTGGAGTAATTCTAAGCACGTTCATTGCCTTGCAGGAATTGGCCTCCATCAATGCCAATCCGATCGATGTGTGTCTCCTTGTGGGCTCGCTTCCACGCTTTCATTTACTGATCAATTCTCCTCCTCGGTATTAGGGCCTCAACGTCCAGGTTGATGATTCGAATTTGTTCGAATGGAAGTGTTCGATAAAGGCATTCGTATGTGTTTTCAAAAACCTCGTGTGCCGCGTTTATCGCTTATTGGACTCTCCCACCCGTGTCTTCTCTTTTCCCTCTGCACATAATTCACCTTTTTTTAACCCCTTGGGATACGCGAATCGCCACACCACAACCACGACTGTGTGACTTGTCTAATTATCTACCATTTGCCGTTTCCCTTCACCTTGTTGCCTTATGGACTGTGGGGTGTGAAGTCCGACTCGCCGTACAAGGGGGGAACGTTCCACTTTAATCTATCGCTGCCAGATAACTTCCCCTTCAAGGCCCCAACGGTGCGTCGCGTTGCGTTTTGTCACTGCGCTTTTCCGAATTCCGTGCTGCCTTGCTGTTGAATGTTGCCAAATGCTGATAGCTGATGCCTTGTTTATCTTTCATTATACAGGTGACCTTCACGACTAAGATTTATCATCCCGGAATCAATGAGGAGGGTTCCATTTGTGTACCCGTCCTGAGAGATGAAGTGAGTTTATTGGACGTTCAGCGGGTTGGGAATTTGGTGTTGAACATACGTCCATTTTTAGTGGAAGCCAACTGTGACGTTGACGACGGGTAGGGACTCCCGTGTCTCCGGAGTGCAGAGCTTGTAAAACTGACGTCTAATCGTAGTGCTCAACATTATTCAAGAGAAGCTGAACAACCCCAGTCCGGATGATCCCTTTGAGCCTGATATTGCGGCGGTACGCGCTTCTTCTCTTCATCTTTGTCCTGAAAGAGCAGAGCTCATCGATTCTCGTTAGCTCCTCAAGGACGACAAGCCGAAGTTCTTGGCGACTGCAAAAGAGTGGACGAAGAAGTAAGCCCAACCATTTCTCTCCGTGCTTCTCGTGCGCTTACTTGGCCAAATCCACCCAGACATGCGTCCTAAGGCACATGGGTCGTAACATTTTTGCAACACGGACAAGCTCCAATAAACTCACGATTGTATCTGTATCTACCTGTATCGCTACTGAATAATGAACATGGATCCTGAGATGATGTCCAAACGCGGATAGGGGAAGGAATGCCGGATAGGGTAAGAGGTGTTGACGGAGCAACTGACAGGAGAGCAAGGTTTTCCACCACAGCCCATCTCCGTCTTTATGTCTTCGTCTGCTCCTGCCCTTTCGTGACCATTTCCGGCCTCCGAAAACCCCCATTCCTTCAACCTTCCGTTTTCTAAATCCAGCCTAATAACCCAAAATCTGCAACCCCAATTTGTCAAGGTTCTTCAAGCAAAACTCGTGCACAACACGTTGCAGAACCATCATCATTATCGTTCCCTTCCAAGTGCAACCACATTCGCATTTCCAATCACGAATTGAACACAGCACCCTGTCAAGGAGGGGCTCTTTCGCTATTCACAGGAAAACATCGGCTGACCTCGCGGCTGGGCGCTACCTTCCAACTTGGAGCCAAAGTGTGCGCTGCTGAAGTGGTGGTGCTTGCTCGGTCCCAAACGCCGTTATCCCAATCTACAACCGTCCGGGCTGATAATTTGTGAAGAGTGAAGAGGTCGAATTCGCCATTCTAGACACATTCAGGGTGTTATAAGCCAAAATGCATAGGTTTCGGTGGGTTCCTTTCCCTTGCCTTCTCTCTGCCCCAGCCTGCTCCGTTTGTCCGCCCAGCTCCTGGGCTCAGCGATTCGGGCAAGATAAAGTTGGAAAAGACCCTTCTTTCGTCCTCCGACTGATTCGCCACGCGCCATCCTGACCCGATTTTCTTGTAATTTTGGGTTCCCGGCCCTTGTTTCCCTGTCATCCTTCCTTTTTTACCACCACCGACCGCTAATTCGCACCCATTACACAGCAAAAAGTCAGACGTAAAGCGCACCCAGGCGCCTATATCCCCTCCCCCCCAGCTCGAGCAAGAGAGCGACCAGGGCGAACAACAACTCGACTTCTTGCCGCTGCCGCCAGTCACCGACTTTCGCACATCCCTTATCCTTCCCGAGTAAGTCGTCGCTCCCTTCTCCTTCTTCTCCGTTGCGTACTCAACCGTTGGCTAGTCTCTCTCGTCGTTTCTCCCTCCTACGCTCCCCAACTGGGGACCCTGTGACGATCGACGACCTCCGTTCCAAGTTCGCGGAACAGCGGGCCAAGGGTGCCGAGCATAGCATTTCGGAGGAAGAGGAAGACATGTTGTTGGAAACACTTGGAAAACTGAGGGGAAAGTCGGCTAGCAACCATACGCCTGAACGATCGGAGGAGAGTTTCAGTGCGAGTGATCCCGCGTTGACCGAAGAATCTGGAAGCAACAGCAGCACGACTATCAAGTTGACCAAGGGCAGCTCGTCGAGTGCCAGCGGGTCGTCGCCATCGCGGTCGAAGAGATACAGTAACAACCTGTTTGGGTCGGGAAGGCTGCGGGATTATACGTACCTTCGGTCTGTCACGTCTTCAAGGAATTCTGCAGGGGGAAGCTCGAAGACCGCCTCTATCACCCCATCAGAAGAGTCCAGTACCCCTCGCGCCAACACGTCATCCATAGCGGACAGTGTCACCTCGTCTTCCCCGCCAACCGACTTGAATGAAGAAGAGTCTGTTCTTTCCCATCCCAGCACGACCGCCAACGACCAGAGCTCGGTAGTTTCGGCGTCATCCTCGATCAGTGAACCCATATCTGCGGCGGAGTATAGGCTCCAGAAAAGTTTGGGACCAACGGGTTTGAAGAGAGCATCACTGGCATTGGAGAGTGTCATCAAGGAAATTGAGGATGAGGAGATCGAAGAAGAGATTGTCCTGCCCCGGTCGACGCCTATACCCAGAAACCACGCCGACCACCACTCACCATATCAGAACAACGGTCAGCACCTGAGGCCACTCGGAGAAGGGTTTGTTGTAAGTCTTTAACTGCCTTCTCCTACTATGAAGAATGTCTCACGTTTCCTTTCTCTTGTAGCGAGACAGTGACGCATCAATGTTATCCTCCGTGGTCGAAGCAGGAATGGCGATTTCATCTGACAAGCCCTCCGATTCAGGCGACGTCAACGCTCAACGCGGCGCCTCCCCCGTTCCAATCGTTCCAGGATACATTCCAGGAATGCCGAGGCCAATGACTCCTCGCGCGTTTGAATCTTTCGCAGATGAACAAAGATCCCATTCAACGACTCCACGCGCGACCTCTCCTATGCACGGTTCCTTCACCCTTTCGGAAGCAGGCTCAGCTGCGGCGAGCATTTCCAACATCCTCCGCCGGGACTCGACGTCATCTCGCCAATCGCCGCGGCCCACCACTCCGCTGTTCTTGCAGCGCAGCACCCATGGCGCTCATCACTCGATTTCAAGCTACGCAAGCAATGGTTCCCCCAATGGTCGATACACCCCCGTGGATGAGGGCAGAAATCGAGCCGCCACAGATCTGAACAGTAGTACGAACAGCACGAATTCGTCACGTCGGCCGGCTTCTCCACTGTCCAATCCGCCTTTGCACACGATATCCTCGGTCTCTTCTTCCCCTTCTCGACCTACCACTCCTTCCAATATCGTTTGGACAGTTAGACCTGAAGAAGCATCGCCATCTTCGACCTCGGATCGACAAGGAAGACACAGTCGCGATAACAGCTGGGCTAGTGAGGGCGAATCGGACACTTACGGATCCGGGGTTGGAGACACCGACGACGATGCCAATGTTGGGTTCGGAATGGCTAGTCTGAATAGGACAGTCGGTAATGGCTTCAGTCAACCCTTGAGATCACCCCCTCGATCTGATTCTCCCGGGCCAGAAAAAGGCCAACTATCCAGGTCTTGGACTTTCAGAGCTAATGGAGTGCCATCGAACGGAGCACGTCCCACTTCCCCTTCCAATGGCAGCAATGGTGATCTTGGCCAATCTCAAATGTCGCCTCAGCGTAATCATCGATCCTTGACGCCGACACAGAACGTCCCCCGTTCACCCAGCTCACCAACGTTCGGAGGGATGGAGAACACTACGTCGAGATCTCCGAGGCGGGCTTCGAGGCAGAATGGATATGCTACTTCGTCTCCCTTCAATCTGGGTCCTTTGCCTACCCTTGCGCTGAACCCAAGGGCGAATAGGTCCAGCTCATCCCTTGAATCTACCGGGTCGAGTTTCCACTCGTGGGAAGGGGAGAAGGACAAACTACTCAGCGTATTCAACGATGCAGAAGTCCAACCAGCCTGGCACGATTTTTCGCGATCCTCGTCTGGGAAGTCTTTGGCTAACAGTGCAACCACGTCGACGAGAACGTCTCCCGAGGAAGATTGGGATCCAGAAGACATTATTAGGGGCTATGCTGGGTTGAAGCGAGGTGACTTTGCGATGATACAAGAAAAGCTCGTCTCGGTCGCGAGGACTACCGAACACCGAGGCTCAGCTTTGCGCAAGCGTCGTCCGTCAACATCCCAGTCGAACTATTCGGTCCGTGACAATAGGGTAAGTTGAAGCATTTTTTCCCGTAATCGCAAGGCTCATAGACCGCAGCAGGTTGCAAGTCCCCCTCCTCCAGCGTCGCCTACGGTGAACATCTATCCAAACTCTCGCGAACAACAACAGATCCATGTACTCAACACCTGCGTCGAGCATAACATCACACCATCCCCTCCTATCATGGCCCCTTCTCTATCATCGTCTTCTTCGCTGGATCGGCCTAATCGAAACCTTGCCCAGGTCCTATTCGGCCAAGAGGAGGAGCCGACAGAGTTGGATACGCCGACAAATGCAGCACATTCATTAACACACTCCAGCTCAGTAGATGCCACTGGGTCTATATTCTCTTCATTCTCCCAATCGAGCGATGCGATGGAACAAAACACTCTCCTTGCATCACCCAACACCAGCATCCAAGGCCTCCCTTCTCCAGGTGCAATATCCCTCAATCGTAATCCGTCTGTTACCAGGGTGCCGCCTCAGACGCCTCAAGACCAGGCTGCTTTGGCGCTTGAAGTTCGACAGAAGGCCGAAGCGGCAACCCTCGCTCTCAGAAAGCCGCCGTCACAGGAAGGCATGCATACCCAGCCCACCACTCGCAAGAAGATCGATCCCAGCCAGATCTCTAAACCCCTGCTTGTTTCGTCCTCGACGAGTGTTGATACCATTCCCCTCAAGGCGCCTGTTTTGTCCGCTGGTAATGGATCGGGCTCTTCCCTAAAGATCGGATCGCGATTCAGGAAACTACGTGGCAGTCTCAGGGCGAAGAACGTTCTAAGTCCTGAGGAGCCCGCTGCCGCAGGGTCTGACGGGAAGCATTCGCCGAACTCCCAGACTGTGAACTACGATCCGGAGAAAGTCAAGTCTCCGGGCACACCAAACCTTGCCAGCGCTACTGAGCCTGCGAGATTCAAGGTTCCTGTTCCCAGTCCTCCCGCTTCTGCCGGTCCCGGGCTCAAAGGTTTCATGGCTCGCTTTAGAACGAAGCGGAACACAGATGTACCCCAATCGTCTTCGTCGTCGATATCTTCTGATCACCATCAATCACCCCAAATACCCCATTCACCGTTGTCGCCGCTGGCTCATCCTCAAAGGCAGTTCTCTACTTCGTCGACACAATCTCGAACACCATCCCATACAGCCACGTCCGACTCGACTCACACAGTCACCACACCCAGGCAAGATCAATATCGGCCCCAGATTTCCAATAATGTGCCACCTTCCCAAGCAGAGTCAACAACGTCCGATGGCACTCAACCTGAGAATGACGATACCAGGGCGATTAATCAGCTATTCGCCGCTGCGACCAACCTAGGAATCGACCAGGCGGCTCTAAACGATCTCTTGAAACGCTCTGGCTCCCTTAATTCTCGAACGCTTCTCAGTCCAAACAAGGATACACCTTCCTCTCGAGGCAATGGGGCTGGGCAACAACACCTCTCCGTTCCCCCGATACAGCAACCGAATCTTTCATCTAGCAGTGGATCGGACTATACTGCGACCCCAGGGATGTTCAATTCTTCCCCAGTTTCTGATCTTTCCATCGGCAACAATTTCTTGTATAATGAAGAATCGCGGGCGGCGGAAGAACAAACTGAAAGGATTTCGGCCAAGAGGGCCGACCACCTCCGTCAGGGAAAAGACGGCAATAGTGAAACCAACCCCATCGTTCGGAGAACTCTCATATTTGCCGACCCAAGGCAGTCGATGGCGGACCCTTCGATGTCGAGACGGAGTACTGTGCGCCGCAGAAGGGCGAGTGTTCAGTCGGCGTCTAATCGCTCGATTCACGATAGGGTTCCAACACCACCTCCTTCCAAGGCCCCACAAGGAAAGCGTTTCTCCCATGAGGCGTCACCTCCCGTCCCACGACTTCCACACGCGTTAGGTGGTCCAGCAGACAATCACTTGACAGTTCCTACTGGTCAATTCGAGAAGTCTAATTCAGCGGCGTATGATTCCTTGTAAGTTTGGAGCATGTGCCGATAGAGTTCAGGTCTCTAATTCAATTCTATATAGGTATGAACTCTATGGTGACAGCAGGGTCCCCAGCATGATGGTCGATGCAAACAGCTCAGATTTCGGCAGAGAGCCTCACACTAACTCCGAGATGGCGACTGGGGTTGAAGTCATCCAGCTTGCCAACGGGGACATCATTTGGTAAGTGCTTCATCCCTTTATGCGCCGTCGTCTGTTCGTTTCATTCTCACATGGTGCTATCTCTGCAGGAATGTGGTGAATGGCTTACGCGACGACGATGATGAATCGCTGTACACAGGCCGAAATAGCGTAGGATCAGAATATTCTACCAGGGAAAGCGGTGAAAACAACATGCAAGTCTTTGTGAAAGAACACGTTCGCGGATCTTCCAAAGGCAGCAACGCCTCGTTTGTGTCACGCAAGAAACCGAGTGGAGGGAAAGCGCGTCCCGAGACTAAGGTGCGTCTTTAAAGCAAGCGTCTAGGAAGGTGTAATTTTATGGCATTCCCAGGTTTTGTATGGATCTCCGGAGCAAATTGGTCGCCTGATAGAGAACATCTCACAAGGGATGGACGCCGGGACTTTCAACTTCTCTCCGCCTTACTCCAGCCGCAGTAATACTCAGAGCCACGGACACTCTACAACGTCTTCAGTATCAACCAATGAGTGGAACATCAACGAGATTGACAACTTACTAAACACTATCAACCGACCGTGATCCTTCCTTTCTTCCCTTCTCCTTCATTCAATCAGTGGATACCTTGCTTGTCTATTTGTTTCTCTTGTACTATTTGGTGTGTTGTCTTTCATATTATATATATCCTGAATATCTTGGTTGTCCATATGCAGTATTGATCGAATAGCAAAAGTCCGTCTTTAATCACAGCGTGATGATGATGATAGCGAAGCAAATGAGAGCACCGAAAGCAGCAGGAAAAAACCAAGCATGTACGAAGGGATTAGTGAAACAGCGGACGCCGACCCTGCACCGTCATCAGACCCCGTGGAGATCTATCCACCGGTTTATGCACAGTGCTAGCAGTGCCTCGACCAATAGCTCCCCGTTATCAAACGTGTATTGCAGCATGGCATGGGAAGGTCCCACCACGGTCGCTTGTGCGTATCGTCTGAATACTGCAATTTTTGAGGGGACGCCCGTTAACGAGTAGAGCTGGAGGGTTGCAAGGTGGGTTTGGGTGAGCAGGTCGTCGGTCTATAGGCGTGGAGGCTCGGAGGTTGACCGACTGCTTACATCGTACGACGTTGGGTTATCACGCAGTCTTCTCCACTCGTACCGTCGCCCGTTGAGACAGTTGAAGGCCCTTGATCTGTACGAAGAGGCAGCAGTTCACTCAGCTTGCCGACGTTGGGGATGGGGGTTGGGGATGACACACTCACTGTGGGCTGGTACCAGGAAGGACCAATTGCGGCATCGGTATGGGCTGGCGGCTGCCGACCGTCGCACTTCCCAGATGGTTACCAGGACTCCAGTCCAGTTTAGCAACGTACTGCTGGTCGCCTCCGTAGACCTAATCACAACAGGACTTTGAACTAGTATACAGGCGCTTGTAAAAAGCACTAACGCCGCGAAAGGACTTACGATGGTGCGTGCGCAAGAAAGTGCTTTCTCCGCCGTCTCGAAGCAGAAGTAGACGGGCTTGGTGTCTTCCCCAATGATGATGCAGCCGCGAGGATCGTCGCGGCCGGTGAAGAAAAGGTCGTAGGCGGCGGAAGGCATTCAGAAGTTACCAGAAAGTCAAAGACGCGCAAGGCGAAGCCATACTCGTGTTCTTTATAAACCATAGAATTGGTATGAGGTGGGCCTGGCTCCCGTGATTTGCGCCTCTCGGGTCCATGGGAATTTTGAGATCTATCGATAGTGGCGCAGGAAGAGAAGCGGTGTGAGCCAGTATCGAGGTGAAAAACGAGGTACCAGGGGTATGTGACCTTCAGCGGCGCCAAAATACCATCGAGGGATCACAAATAATCGACATTAGCCGGGGGGACATGTCAAAGCCTGCCACTGCCACTGAAAGCCTAAACAACTGGCAAACACCGATACTAACCCTTTTTCGGCCTGTCAAGCCACGTTTTTGCCACATGTTCTTCTCGGGCGCTTATTTCCTCGGACCCAGTCTCTGGAGGCATCCAGGCAAAAAATGCAGGTATTTGCAGAAGCAAGAAGACAGATATCCCGTATAAATCACAAAAAAAGACGATCAAACCCTACGTATTGACCTTCCATAGCTGACGCTTGCGCATTTTGCGTGTGACGTGCACGGCGCTGCTCCCATAATTGTTTCCAAACGCGAGAACCACCGTCTCCTCACCATTCCCTCGGGCGACGCCTCGTTTGCGCAGCTCTATTGCGTCTTTGGCAAATTTGAATCTAGCTTGATCCGATCCTGTGGGACGGCAGAAGTCAGCATTTAATTCCTTTAGTCACGGGAACTCTAAAAGATGCCAAAACGTACCGATAGCAAAGGTTGGAGATTCGACTGCGGCTTTGAACAGTTCGAATGGCACTTGGGAGTAGACTTGGAGGAGGACGTCACGACCTGTCCTCCCGGGGGCGGCGTCGGGTTGTGGGGATTGACGGACTTCGAGAATTTCGGGCAACGTCACAACAAGGAAGTGGATTACATCCTCCCGCAGCCTTTGAGCATAATGCCCAAACACAGTGGGGACGATTTCGGGCGACGCTGAGCCGTTCGTGGGTTGTGGGATGGCGTCAATAAACTCGAGCCAGGCACCAACAGTCTCGACTGATAGAGATCTTCTGCAAACTTCATAGGCGTATGAGCAGAGATCATCCATCCCACCAAGTAGACATCCTGCTGCAAGAGTGCCACGCGCGTTTTCGGATTGAATGAGGCTCATGGATATGGAGGAGTAGAGGTACCCGAGAGCTAAGGAAGGTCTGTTATTGATCCTTCTTGCTGATTGAAAAATAACGACTCACCGATGGCGAAACCCTGAGTGAAAGCGGAAGGATGATTAATATCCGCAATGCTAAGGGGCAGAAATAGTTCCGGCGCACCTCCTTGGTAACTTCGGGTTCTTGCTCAAGATTGACGTATATGACTCTTTGACCAGTGGTTTGGGGCGAAGTCGACATTAAGTGGGCAAGATAGGGAGAGCGCGATAACATGACTGCATGGAGGCGATATATGTTGCCGTGGACATGCTGTAGAACGATAGAGATTGGATAAGCGGTAGTTTTCCGCACTGAAGACATTCCTACTCACCAGAGTGGTGTCTGCGTAGTTCTGTGGGGCGTAACAAGAAGGGGCTGTCAAACAGCTTTTCCAAAATGGAGGGGGACGATGACACTTACGCCTGTCTGGAAAGCATGATACAAATGATTGATGATCTGTTCGTCCTGAGATTGGTGGTATGGGCTGAAAGAAAAGTGACGCGTTATATTAGCCCGTGATGGAGGGGTTGGAATCGCGAAAAATCGAGAAAGAAGCTCACACAGAGTACCCGTTTACTGGATAGCCATTGGAAGGAGGACTATTTCCGTTGGATGGATGGAATGGGGGGGTAGATGGGCCGACTTCGCCATGTGAGCTGGTGCCATTGGTGAGGGGCGCGCGACCGTTGAGGGAACCCGATGAAGATGCAGCAGAGCTCATGGTGGATTTTGAGGAGCTAAAAAGACAACAAGAATAGAACGAGGAAAAAGGCTAAAAATGACAAGAAGAGGAGCAGAGCTGGCTGAGCGGGACGACCTCGACGACGGTAAGAGGCCAAAACGATACAGCAGAGTTACGCCTGTCACGCCCCCTCAACATGTCACATGCACCCAAGCCATCACCGGCACCTCCTCATCACCTCGCCACCGCCCACAGTGAGGACGATTTGGTCAACCCCTTCAAAATATAGCCTTTGTATTAAGAGAAAACCACAGGTACTTCTGCAAAAGCACGACCCAACCGACAAGCTGTGATAGGTGCAAGGACAGGTTCTCTGTAAACTCCTATCAGCGGAACCACGAGCCAACTTCTTCTCGCCCAAAAACCTCGCCAAAAGCATACGGTGCGTCCATGCTCACAAAATGGGTCATCAGATTGGCCTTGACTCCCAACCTGGAAGCCTCAGCTCCACAAAGTGCTTTATATGATGGCGGTGGAGACGAGTACACCAGCTGCTTTACCGCTGGCTCTGCCATTAAGGTTTCGGGAGTAGCGGTGTCTTCGACGAGCTACTCGGTAAAAGCATCAACGACCTCCCGAATGCTGGCATAGCTTGTTGACCTACCATATGTGATCTGTCTGATGCAAAGTTGTCGAGATAGATTTGCGCGGATATAACTCTGAAAGAGCTGTCAATGAATGGAAGATCAGTGCTCGCTCAGCTATTCACCATCCTTGGCTACTCGGTATATACGTGACCGGACATCTCGATATAGACGAGTTCTGACATTGACATCGAGGAAAGTACGACACTCCGACGTACCTTTCATACTCTGATAACAGATCCGATGGACAGGTGAGTAGAAGATAATCTGCGTGGAGAACGTCCAACGCCGATGATGGTAAACTCAAGTCAGCATTGAAGAAAGGGTTCTGTAAACCTTGCTAAAAACACTTCACCTTCCCATGTGCACGGTGTTGGAAGATGACTGTCAAAGTCATACACCCAACTTCCGGCATCGCCTTGGTAATTTGCATCGTCTCCGGTTCCTTGGGCGCTGACCTCTGAGTCAGCTGCTAGCGCTGCGTCAGCGCTCAAGGATTCTGAACTTCGTAGCTGTAGGACGAGGATAACATGATAATCCCAGACCACCGGTAGACGAGCCTCCTTGGCCGCTTTCTGGAAGAATAGGGCGACCTAATAGCGACGAACGTTCATAAGATCAGCGAGCAATCGAGGCAGAGGGTAGAGCCAAAGGAACTGAGAGACTAGAGTCGTCTGGTCTCGAGAACACCCCCAATTCAGCCAGACAGACGTCTTGCACCTACGACTCCGCTAAATTGGTGAACCGAGTCGGTGAACTCTTGCCTCCTTCCTTCTTTCCTTCTCTCCTTCCTTCCTCCAAGCTCCTTCCAGCACCAAATCGAATCGATCTGGGATGGGTTCGATGCGGGGTGGATGGGGTCATATGCCCCGCATCGCCCAAGAATGGATGCATGCTGCCTATCATATCATGGCCAAAAGTCTATAGCTAACCAACCTTCTTGTCTCTATTCGAGATGAACACAACCCAGATAAGCCAATGAGCCGTGATCTCTGGAGCCGATGAAAACCGTTGACACAGGAGGTACACGTTCTCTTCACAATAGCAGCTGGTATACTCCGAATCACTGGGGAATTCTGGGGGAATTATCTGGGGCATGATCAGACGCCGGGGCTGCGGAGAAAGATGGTGCAGCAAGTAAACAGTCAGGTTCAGCGTGTCGGTGCTCGAGGGCGGTTTCCAGAAGTTTCGCGGGAGGGTCACCAGGNCTAGCCGTAGTACGCAGCGTACCTGAAATTGAAGATCTGTGACTTGGTGAAGAGCTGAAATGTCGGTGATGCCAATTACCCCCGAGCGAAATCTATTGAGATTATCACCGATCCGTCGTTTCGATCCATATGAGCGCGACTGCAGGCACGGAAGCAAATGGGCGGTCGACCGGATTGAGGGGAGATGTGGTCGTAAATCGTGAAAGACGGGCCCCAGAATCCCGTAATGAAGTCTTGTGATACAGTCTTTAGACCTCTCGTAGTGGACAGATTAATCGCTCAGGCTGACGTACCTACATCTCATCTTGCGCCTTTTCCCCGTACCCCGGAGCGGGAAAGGGGGAACATCGGGTTCATGTTCACCCCGCCCCGGATCCGTGGTCATATTTCTGTGTGGGCAGCCCTGAGCGGATTCGGTCCTCGGTCCTCAAGCTTCAAGGGTCAATCCGGAAAATATTCAGGTATGGGTACAATTTCAAATCACGCTTCCCAAGACACTGTTAACTACTGCATATCGCGTAACAAAAACAGGCCTTTTGGTCAAAAGGTGAAACGCCTAGCTATGTACACGACCAAGCGAGATATTCAGGCGACGAAGAAACGTGACTGGAACAATCGTATCCGAGCGGGAACAACACAAATCCAATTCCAATCCGAGCCAAAGCAAGCGAATCCTGGAAGGGAGGAAGGGTCCCGGGGTGGTCCGCTCATTCGCGCCCCTTAGGCACATGGTGTACATCCGACCATAAGGTCGGAAAATGTGTGCGGTTGTCGCAAGGGCGGGCGGGGAGCGGCGGGGGCGGATCGGGCACTCCAATGCGAGAATTAGAAATTAAAAATAATTTCTGACCCACATGGGCGCGTCGTCCGTGGTGGAGGCAGGCAGAACAGTGCGCAAGGACGAGGTGTCCTCGCGCAGCCCACGGAGAGCTAATGGCGACCCGGAATCTGCCCTACACCCTGGGTAGGGTCGGGAAGCACGGCCGGGCGCCAAAGCAAGTGGGGATGTCTGCAATAGATACATAGATAATACGAATCGCGATTCGGTCTGAGATGGGAAAAAGATTTGGTCAGAGTTCACGTCAAGGACGGTGAAAGACGGCTGAAAGACTTACGGGGTATCATCAGAGATAGGGTATGCAATGAGCTCACTTGCCAGCGAGATAAGTGACCTTCTTCTTCAACACCAGCTCTGGTGAGGAAGTGTCACTTCGCTGGAAGGGCACAAAGATTGGCTTCCCGCCGGAGGTCTGCTGCAGAGGCCTAGGGGAATGCATCGGGGTCGATGCATAGGTCGACGCGGGGGTGGATGCTCCGCTACTTCCTGGCGATGCCGTATACGAGTAAGACGCGCTAGCATGGTAGGCAGGTTTCGCGCTACGCGATGGCATGGGCATCAGATACTCGGAGGGTTGTGGGCCCGCCGGAACGAGGCCAGAGCCATTGGTGAAGGGATGGGTAGCGAAGGGGTCGAAAGATCCAAGTAGAGGCGATTGTGGCATGTCGATATTAGGCAGGTGAGAGGGTGAAGACAGGTATTCACTGTTGCACGAAGCAGACGAATTGGGTAGGACAGGACTCGAGACAATGGTTCTTATATACCAGAACCTCTTGATTTCATCCGGACTGTTGTCCTGATTGTTCGGAATAACCAGAACAGAGGAACCGGCGATTGCATCGCTGAATTTGAACGTGGTTGCAGGCAAGATCAGTGGTGAAAACACAAGGAAACAGCAACACCCTCTCACCAGATTCGCACATGCCGTTTCCCCGCAAATCTCGATCGCTCGGAGGAGAATCGTCGGCACCTCCATGCCTTTTTGGAAACACGTGTACACCCTCGCCTTCTTCTTCCGTTACGTGCTTTTGGTAGTGTAGACATGTATTCCTGGTACTGGGTCGTATTTTCCAAGTTGGATGAAGATGGATGGATCTATGGGCAACGATTAACCTGAAGGAATTATCTAGCAAACCGAGGATGGTAATATGAGAAAACATGCGGTCTGTCTTTGAGATTACTGCAAACATTTCTGGTAATACGTGGTAATCCTGTTTCAATGGCCCATACCCAGCCCCACAGCTTTTGCCCAAAAGATGCTGATAAAACGAGATATGAAGGCTGGCCGAGACGTTGTTATCTATCGGCGCAGAGTGCACGAGGCAAATGTGACTTTTCATATCCAATTTTATGAATCCATATCATCTGAAGAGGGTCTAGTGCAGTTTCGACAACTGGGCTTATGAGACGCGGCGGGCCGGAGTCGGGTGAGGTGTGTGTTCTTCAGACACTGAAGCCGCAGACACGTTGCACGATACAATACACAGCGTTGACTAGTAGCAATTAATGATTGCAACGCGGACTTAAAACATGAAGTGCTATCAGTCATCTCTCACAAATGCGACAGCACTTACCGCTGACGCGCTTTCACCTGGCCTGTATTGAAGCCTGAAGGACGCCCTGAGTAGACTCCAGCATGGTGGTGCGGGTCTCCAGGGAACGGTATAGCTGTGCGGTGTACGCCAGAGGCGAACAATATTCCGTGGTCCAGGTCATCGATGCTTGCGACATTCGGCGCTACCATCAGTGAGCCACATCCTCGGTGCTAGAAACGAAGTTTTGGGTCTGCTGCAGGCCTTCACGCGGGAGGCGATTAAGTGGTCAACGAGAACTCATTAAGAGTCGTGAGAGTGTAGACGAGGAGCGGAAGATTTCGAGGAACCTGCTCTCAGCTCTCGCTCGTTCAAATCTTCCTCGGAATTCGGTGGAAACATAAAGAAGACCCAAGAACAGATATTAATTTGGGTCAGTGTTCTAAGCTGCTTTAGACAGAAGGAGGGCAGCACTTCCCAGCTGCCGCCTGATATCTTGGTAGTCGACATCATGAGCTGTTGATATTCTGTTCAACAAATGCGTTCGTCCTTATACCCAGAAATTTGCACTCACTATCCTCGACTTCTCCCCACACTTCAATCTGACTATTTACTTCGGCGGAAGCGGCTTGTGCGGCCTCCTCAACAGTCAGATGCTTCTTAACGACAGCGAGTCCAATAATAAAAGACTTGGTGGAGAGCGTGGCTCTTTCCAGCGCTACAAATCGGAATCAGTGAACACTTCCGTTGCAGACCACAGTAACCGCGTACCAGCGATTTCCCAGCTGTTAAATGTCTTCATTACCTCCGCCAGCTTTTCTTTTGTGGCGATGGGTTGTGTGGGGGACAGGACGGAATCCGAAACACTAATTTCAATATCAAAGGCTTTCCGTGCCCACTCGATCAATGGGACCCAATGCTTTTTCTGCAATCGGTCTAACCGCTCAGAGGTTTCATCGAAGAAGCTGGGGTTGGAGTCGTCAGCAATAGGATCACTTCGGTTCTCATTAAACGTACCAGATGGTGTCTGTGTCGAAGTACTTGAGTAGCGAAGCTTCTACTTCCTGCCGAGCGTTGCCCTCGGTCAAAGTATCGATCGCGCGAGACGCAATTGAGGTCTAGGTACCAGTGAGCAGTTACTCCGATATTAGTCCAGAAAACCCACCATAGGCAAGGCATGAGGCTTCAATAATGTTTCTTGATGGTCCCATTCCGCTGCAATGAGAGACGCAGTCAGACGCTTGTCTTTAGGAAGGAGCAGTGTATTTCCAGAAGGCGTTTTGATAGCCCTGTTGTCTAATGTCACGGTGTAGTTCTCCCCTTGCTGACCGATCCCAACATGCTTCCAAAAACGCTTCAAGGTAACCTCAGCCTCTACATCGAAGCCCAAACTGTCAGCATTGAGATGATTGACCGAATAACCCTGCTCGTACTGTTGGTTTCGGTCTGAGGAAGACCGTCATGAGCTGGGGCTGCTGAGGAGTTCCAGCGCACTCTTGTGCATGTGCGCAGAGCCAGCTGCGTCCACTGTCTAGAATGGGGGGATTGAAGCCAAGAATACCGCGCGAGGCCTTGAGAAAGCATTATGGTCAGCAAGAGAGCAAAGCAACAGCGAATTTCAGCGGATGACGGACGTGTCGGACGTGTCGGAAACCGCGTCTTTTCACCGTCACGTGGCTGCCTAATTAGGCTCGGAGCGGTGGCGCGTCAGGCGTGGCACCGAACTGGCGCGCGAGGTCTGTCCTGACCATCATCGACTGACTTGGCTATACCTTAGATTGCTTGAACTCGATGAGCCAACGCAAGCAGGCCACCATATCGAGCTTTTTTTCAACGTCTCCCAATGTTTCTGCTGGCACAAAGCGTGCCTCAGCACATGTTGACCTGACTGGCGACTCCGACAACGAAGCGACGCGACCACCAGCGAAGAAGTCGAAGAATGCTTCCGAGACACAACCTTCCTCTTCATCTCAGATCTTGGGCTCTCAATCCACGCCGAGCGCCGCTTCTGGGCCAATCCTCAAGAAATATGGTTATACACCTGGGGAGACCAGTCAAACGCCGAAAACAGCGGCTCAGCAGGAGCGGCATGAGGCGTTCAAACGACGGCTGCTGTTAGACAACAGCACCTTACTACCCAAAGCCTCTGTATCCAACCAAGAGTCTCCAGGGTCGGATGGCGAAGAAAACGGGGACCCTTTGGACTCCAATTCTGAAAGCGAGGATCCTGAGGAACAGTTCAAAAAATTGAGCGAAATGTTTGCCAACAAAGGCAAAAAGAGTAGCAATCCGAAGGTTTCTAACGCGCCTCAAAAGCGATCCAAGAAAGTAGTTGAAATCGGACCCAGTGGCAAGAGTTACACGCCTTTGGAACTTCAGGTAACGACCCCGATATCTGCCCCATTCGCTGAGCATCGTGTTCTAACACATAATTTTTTCCCTTCAGGTCCGACAACTCAAGATAGATAACCCTGGAACTGTATTGATGATCGAAGTCGGCTACAGGTACAAATTTTTCGGTGATGACGCCAAGGTAAGGCATGACTCTAGCTGAAGATATATTCTGAATTCATATAATTGGCCACAGGTTGCGGACAGAGAATTAGGGATGGTGTCATTTCCCGACAGAAACTACGTAGTAGCGTCAATTCCAACGCACCGCCGGGATGTCCACCTCAAAAAGTAGGTCACTAGTTTTTGAGATACGCGCAAGCTCATTTACGTATGTATATCTCAGACTTCTAGCAAAAGGGTACAGGGTTGGCATTGTCAATCAAATCGAAACCGCTGCGCTCAAGAAGATCGGAGATAACAAAAGTGGACCCTTTGAGCGCAAGTTGATACATCTATATACGGCTGCAACGTTCGCGAAACTTCTCTGCTCCCAGGATTTTTCGCTGACTTCCGCGCCAGATTTGTGGATGATCTCAATTCGGTAGATGAGGTAGAACGGTATACGCCGCCACCATTCATGTGTTTGGTGGAAGAGTCGAAGCAGAATGACATAGAAAAAATATGTATCAGCGTCATCAGCATCTGTCCGACCACAGGGGACGTCGTTTGGGACGACTTCCAGGGTGGGTAACTCGTTGGAGCTTTCCACAGCAGCTACTCATGCCCGTCCTCCTCTTATAGATACAAATATGCGTATCGAACTTGAGGTAGGTCCCCTTTACGCTATAACCCTAATATCTCGGCTGATGAGCGAATAGACACGCCTGGCTCACATACAACCCTCTGAGATCCTGCTTCCGACACAAGGGCTCACGCCACAGACAGCGAAGATGCTTACCGAGTTCTCTGGGTAGGTTCCTGACCCCTGGTTCGAGGGTGCTTCTAATTATGACAACATGAAAGGTCTTCAGCAACAGGTGAAAAGATACGTAATGAGCACTTCAATAAGCCAATGGAATATACCGTGGCCTTTGACTATGTGTCAGAATTCTTCACTGATAAGAAGAGATCTGGTGCTGCGTCGGAAAGCTTCCGGTCTGGTAGGTGACTTTCGCTTCATGTCGCTACATTCAATCCTTAATCTCCCGTTTTCTAGGCCAGTTGATGGCAGAGATTACGGATTTTCCCAAAGGCGTAGTGGTGGCATTAGCCCATGCCATCAAACATCTGTCCACATTCGGGATCGCTGACGCCTTCCTGGAGACCCGATTTTTCAGCAAGTTCGCCACCAGAGCTCACATGCTTCTTGCGGCGAATACGTTGACCAACTTAGAGATTTATCGGAACGAAACTGACCATTCTGTGAATGGATCGTTGATTTGGATCTTGGACCGAACAAAGACCAAGTTTGGGGCGAGGCTGCTCCGTAATTGGATCGGGCGGCCTCTCATCGACACAAGGTACGCCGTCGGAGCACCTCAATCAAGAGCTTTGATGCGATCGCGTACAGAGTGCTGCAGGAGCGCGTCGATGCAGTCGAGGAAATAATAGAGAGCGGGTCTGACAAGCTGTTGACTCTGCGTGGAACGCTGAAAAGCTTACCAGATCTTGCCAAAGGTCTGAGCAGAATACAATATGGCCAGGTTCGTTGATCCCCTATTTTCTGTTCGGCCATGATCGTTGAATCCTTGTTGCAGTGCACTCCGCAGGAGTTAGCCATATTACTACCCGCTTTTAACAAGATCGGGACAGCCTTCGATCAAGAAAACTTTACTGAGCCGCAGGATGTGGGGTTCAAGTCCCCTTTGCTCAATCAAATCATTTTTTCTCTACCGAAAGTCAAGGAACCAGTTCAGAGCATCATGAAGGATGTCCATCTCAAGACAGCGGCCGAAGGGAAGAAGGATTCACTCTGGACCGACTTTGAGAAATATCCCGAGATATCCGACACTTACATGGTAAGGTCCCTGTTTTTATTGCCACCATCTTACTCATGTAAATTCCAAGGCCCTGCAAACCATCGAAATTGAATTGAAAGAAGAACTATCAGCAGGTGAGTGTTCTTAACGGGACTTCATACTCAATCTTATCCGGAGTAGTACGAAAACAGTTACGAGTGCCTTCTTTGCAGTGGACGACCTGGGGCCTGGACGAAGTGCGTATGATCCCTTCCATTCTCGTCATTCGAAACTCATGCCATCGCTTTAGTATCTCGTCGAAGTCAAGAAGAAAGAGAAGCGTCCGATACCAGACGACTGGGTTCTGCATTCTTCGTAGGTCTGACGTCTGCTCCACTGACGTCCTAACTGACGATAGCTAGCACGAAATTTTTTGCACGCTATTACACTCCGGCAGTTCGCATCAAGCTCCAGGAAAAGGCGCAATATCTTGAGAGGCTCGAAGTAAGTCGATCCTTTTACCGTTATCTTTCTTCCTCGGACTAAAGAATGGTCTAAAGGCCGCAGCATCGGCTGCCTTCCAATCATTTCTTCGAGATATTGCAGCAGCGCATTATAATGTTTTCAGAGAAGCTGTCAACAAATTGGCCGTTGCTGACTGTCTGCTCAGTCTTGCTCATGTTGCCATGCGAGAAGGCTATGTAAAGCCTGAGTTCGTGGATGAAGATGTCTTGGAAATCGAAGACGGCAAGCATCCTATGGTGGATGAACTCCGTTCTGACCCTTACATTCCTAACTCCGTGCAATTGGGGGACGGGACTCCCAGGAGCAAGATAATCACAGGCCCAAACATGGGAGGGTATGCCTTCTCAATGACGTTGTATGATCTAGTTACTGACGTCCTTCGGTACCAGCAAGAGTTCCTGTGTCCGAATGATTGCCTTGATCGTGATAATGGCGCAGATTGGATCGTATGTTCCCGCTGCTTCTGTAAGGATGAAGTTGATCGACTCCGTCCTTACTCGAATGGGAGGTCAGTCTCCACTTTCCAAATAGCGTATTCGCGCGACCTAACTCTAAATGAAGCCTCCGATGATATTACTCGAGGAAGATCGACGTTCATGGTTGAAATGTCGGAGACAAATGAAATACTTCAGACAGCCACGCAAGACAGTCTCGTCATACTCGATGAACTCGGTCGTGGCACGTCTACATTCGACGGCGTAAGTCTTGAAGCTTGAATCGTTAAACGGAAGTCATGTTAATTCATGTACATCCCTCAGATGGCCATTGCCGATGCTGTTTTACGGCACCTTATGCAGCAGAAACGTTGTAAGACCTTGTTTATCACACATTACCCTATGGTTGCCGCAGATCTGGAGAAGACCTACCCCGACGATCTGGAGAATCTGCATATGCAGTACAGGACTGACACCCGAATTGATGGCTCTCGGGAGATCACATTTCTCTATCAGCTCACGTCTGGTCTTGCGCCAGGTAAGGAAAGCGTCTGTGGTCCCATGAGCAGCTTGCTGATACTTTTCTAGAATCTTTCGGGATCGAGTGTGGGCGTCTGGCTGGCCTCCCCGATAAGCTTCTCCAAATAGCGTCGCAACGCTCGGATCAGATGCGTCGAGAAGTCGACGCACGCGTGAAATGGAACAAGTAAGGACAGACCGACGCATCTCAGACGGATCTTACTGACGTGCACCTGATTCCAGGGCACGCAAAGCCAAACTCTCCATGTGTCAACTCTTAACCAAGAAGTCAAATCCAAAACAATGTATCGAAGAGTTGAAAGCACTCGCAGAAGCTATAGACCGACCAACAGGGTTTCTACGACCTACGACGCCTTGACTTTCTTTGTTTTTGCTTTACCCTTTGCTTCGGGCTCTGCATCTGCTTTTCGTTTCCGCTTTGTCGGCGATTTCTTGTTTTCCCCCTTTCCTTGGGGTTGGCTCGTCAGTTGTACCATTTGATTGCACATTTTGTGAAGCCCTGTAGATGAGCTGAATCGAGAGGACTGCTCCAAATTTTGTTTGAGCATGGACCATTCGTCAGGTTGCCACACGTCTGACACGGTATCCGGTGCGAGACGTTTTGTCTGACGCGCAGAGGCGAGCGCCAGCTTGAGCAATTCCTTCAGTTGGGGAGCCGTAAGCTTGGATTGGTCGGAGCAAGCCTTATTGGCAAGATCCAGCAACGCTTCCCGCAATGACGGCATGAATTCAGCGACGGCCTCCACTTGGTTCTCCTGTTATCGAGATTCGGTTATCAAAACTGGAGAAAAAGACGGACGGACCACGGAAAAACTCACCATGCTCCGTAGTTGGTTGATCAGAAGCTCAAGCAGCTGGAGTGATTGTGCTTGTCGATAGCTATTAATGGCCTGTGCTGCGAGTTCGAGAATACTGCTACGGAGCTTCCATGCCTGAGCCGGTTGGCGTTGGAAGAAGAATTTGAAGAATGCTGTGTTGAATGTCGAATTTTTCCGCGTGAGGAAGTCCTGCAGAGAATTGCGGTAGGCCTCTTCAACAGCCGACTCCTTCCCAGCTTGAACAAGTATTTTGGCGAGATATACGCTTGACGTTCCTAGAATTTCCATGATATCCGAACCATGTGCCTTTTTGGCGCGGCCATGAAGAGCCTGGAGGATTTCCGCCACTTCGTCGGCGTCGACAGCTGAAGGGTGCTCCTTCGCTTTTGAAACGCGAGATCGGAGGATCCCTTTGGCCTTGTCCCGAAGTTGCATTTCGTCTTGGCCAGACCCTGCAATCACCTCGACTAATGGCACAATGAATCGAGGAGTCAAAGGATTTGTTGGCTGCTTCTTCAAGAAAATGTCCACCAAGTCTAGGACACGGTTCTTGAAATGTGTGGCTTCTCGTTGAGCGTTCGCATCTGGAGAACAGATGAGTCAACATAAAAAGAACGTGAAAGCGAGTGGACATACTTTTAGCGCCTTTCTTCTCATTCGCCCGGGCCTGGAACACCTGAGCCAGCTGTGCATCGATAGCCATCATCTGGTCATCGTCCATGAGCTCTTCGTCTTCTTCCTCGTCGTCTTCTTCAGTCGCAGGTTTGATACCGTGCACCCGTAGAGCCTCTTCAATTTTGTTTCTCAGCTCTGGGTCAATCTCTTCGTCCTCATCGTCATCCCCTAGATCGATTTCCCCGAATGACTCGTCGCTACTTGACTCGTCACCCTCTTCGTCTTCTCCACCAGAACCGGCGGCCTCTGCCTCTTCGTCGTCGTCGTCTTCATCCTCCTCTTCCTCCTCTTCCTCTTCGTCTTCCATCTCCACATCTTCATCCTCTTCGTCGTTCTCTGCAAGTTCAGCAGGGGTCCGGCGTTCGAGTTGCTAAAACAAAAGACATGAGTACGACGGAACGAAATGAGGAATTTCGAAGACTCACAGAAACGAGAAGGTCGACCGTACTCTCCTTGACCAAAGCAGCGAGGTACCCGAACGCCTGGTTAGCTATCGTCCGCAGATACGAAGTCGAAGCTTCCAAGAACCCAATGATAACATCGGCTAGGAGGTCGATTGGCTCTATCTCCTCTTCGCCTTCTCCTTCTGCTTCCTTGGCCTTTTGCTTCTCCTTCTCCTTGCCTTTCTTTTTCGATTTCTTGGATTTGGAAGGCCAGAATGGCATGCGCGAGATAGCCTCGATACAGGACTACACAAACCTCGTGTGTAAGGCGCCAATGAAACGAGAGATAGAGAGATGAGAGATGAGAGAGAAACGAACCTCAACTGCGTCACTATCTTGACCTTCTCCACAGTATTGCAGGAGGATGAGTGAAAGAAGGAGTAGCTCGGCACCTCGAGCCGGTTCTCGTTGCTCCTCAAGAACCTGCGACACGAACATAATTTAGAGTTGTAGTATAGGAAGTGCCAAGGGCCGCTCATACCTCCTTGAGTTTCGCCGCCTGCTCGTGAGCCTTCATGAGCAACTCCTTCTCCTCTTCTTCCGACTCGTTAGCGGGGGTGACGTGTTTGGAGTCCTCCTCCAAGGCCTTGACTGTGACGACAACTTTTGCGACCCAAAGTTCCCCGTCGGAGGCGATGGCTGAAGCTTTGGTTGTTTTGTCATCTGCGATATATACCTTCAGAAACCCGACGTTGCCCACAAGTGTGAATGAGACTCATACCCGACTGGACCACCGCAGTCTGACCACTGAGTTCTCCCAAGCAGGTCAATAATCGGCTCTTGCAGACGTCACGGATTTCTTCTGATATGGGAGGATTGGGTACTTGACGAAGCTGTTATAATACAATGTGTAAGCACAAAATGACCTGAAGAACTGGATCTCGACGGGCAAAGACTTACAACAGTGATAGAACTCTTCGAGGACTTTTTCTTCACGACAAACAGACCGTATACTATGAGCCATTCCAACACAGTTTGGATACACTCGTCCGATTTGGGAATACCACCATTTCGAATAAGTGCAACGACCTGGTCTGCGATCCACGTTCTGCGCGTATCAGCTTCACTTTGGTTAGATCTTCGGATAAATCATTGTCAGTGCGCTTTCTGGGAAAGCAAATCGTCGACTACTCACTCGTCGAATTCGTTGAACTGCGAGAACAGGTGATTGACATAGTTCTGGATACCCTCCGAGGTCATCGAGGCCAAAATAGACTCCACCGTCTTGGTTCTAGTCAACTTGTCGAACTGCTGACTTCCATTAACACCGGTGAGCTCGAGAATCAAAGAAAAGCCCAGTTGAGGCTTGTCCTTGACGAAGGCTTGCACTTCCGTGACGGTCTGCTGAGCTATTTTGTGGAGGTACCGATCTTTGTTTGAGAGATGGTTTATCCAGGACCGCATGAAGTTTCGGGTGAATAGCATGGGCATTGTTTCGTCTGTTACCCGTTTCAAAGCGTTTTGGAAGACCTGGAATCCCCAGTATTTCCGCTGAGGAGACGAAGTCGTGGAGAAGAGGGACTCTAAAGCAAGAGGGGTTCTATGAGGAGGACTGGGACAGATTCGAGGACACTTACCGTCGACAACAACCTTGAAGAATTCTTGAAGAGAGCCTTTTGGCTGCTTTTTGGTATTATTTGGTCCAGGGAGCAGTTGTTCGAGGATAACATCCCATGCAAAGTGTAGCTGAGGTTTCCATGTACCACTGGGAGCTTTGGATGGATCCTTATGTCCTTCCTCGTCAATGGATGATTCCTACGAAAAAAACTATAAATATAAAGCACAACAGAAAGCCAAATGACATCACCTTCAGTATGCGAGAAAGCGTCTGAAGATTTGACGAGCTGAGCAATTTTGGGTTTTTGAAGGTGGGTGCAACGAGCTTCGACCAATCTCGCGCCGGATACAATTCCTGCAGCTTCAGCGTGAGGGCGATTTTCTCTGGTGACCATATTGTGATGGACACGAAGAGTTGATCGAACACAAAGTCCACCGATTCCTCTTTCCATGCAACCTCTGAGCCATGCAAAGCATCAATCGCCAACCCAATGGTAAACCAAGCACTTTCTCTCAACCACGACTTCTTCTCTCCCAGGGCAACCAACTCTTCGACGACTTGTTTGAAGCTGGCAGGACTGGACGACTCGGTTTTGGAAGAGGCTGAGGTTGCGAGAGGTGCGGCGCGTACGAGGAGGCCTGAACGGATGACGGACATGAATCCGAAGAGTCGGGCGAAAAGCACGTCCCGTTCTTCTTGTCCTGTCATGGATCCCTGGGTTTTGCTGCTCGACAGGATGAGATTTACGATCTGGTCGCATGTTACTGTGTCTATCCTGGACAGCAGCTAAATAAACAGTTAACAGGCATTCCTAACGAGGGTGAGCCTTCAAAGAACGTACTTCAGTAAGAGCGACGGCGAAGCCAAGCCTGCTGCTTTCTCTGGGGCTTGCGAGGCCGCGAATCAACCTCCTTATCGAATAGGCCACATCCTGAGAGTTAAGAAGACCGAGTTCGTCGGATTTACGACTCGATGTAGTTGCAATCGCGTCCTCGTCTTCACTGTCGTCCGAAGCAGCCGCGGCATTGGTCTGGCTCGCAGCAGTGGTGTTGGGGGTGAATTGAGACTGGAATTGCTCAAGAGCGCCGACTAGCTTGACGGAGGCATCCAAGCGGTCCTTTTTTGAAGATGAAGAGAGATGCCAGAAGAGAGGGAGAGTGGTCGTCATTTCATAGATCCTCAGCGCTCTGCTCTGCTGCAGAACGTCTATCACAAACTTTTTCGATCGGTCCGCGTCGGGCCGCGCTCAACCTCATGTTTGGCCCTAATTGGGAACCAGCGAACGTACCAAACAAAACGAACGCGTCCATTATCGGAACGCGTCTCAAGAACAACCAGAAAAGCTGAACCACGCGGATATGATATCGAAAACGAGATAAACGACAATATACAATCATCAACTAGCGGATAATATAACGTATGACTGTCCTTGGTGCTGAGTATGTTCCGTTGCAGAGGAGGCAAAGCAATGCAGGAAAAAAATGAAATCGCAGAGGAGATCAACCTATGAACGTTAATCGAAATGTGCCCAGTGGCCCTTCACACCCAGGCGGCATTTTTCGCAATCTGCTCGAGGTCCCATGCTGAACTTTGGTCGGCGCGACGGTTGAGGAGCCAACTGAGAGAACGAGGAAGTCGGTGTAATTGACATAGGGCTTCCTCCTTGGGGTAATGAAGCGTGCGCCAGCTGAGTGAGATCCTGGATGCTGCTAGAGACCGATGACGGGACGGTGCCGCAAGGAGTCGCCGGCGTGACGTTGATCTCGGGCTGCAACACCCTGGAGAATAAACCCGAAATTGGTCGCTGAGGTGTTGCTGGATGGAAACGAGTCTCCGCCGTCTGAATACTGGGACCAGAGAAGCTAGATACTGGAACAGATTGAGTATCCTCCGAGTCCATCTGGGCACTGGGTGAGCTAGCTGCAGTGATTGGAGGAGTCATGAATTACCACTTACCATGTCCACGTCGCCTGATTGTGGCCCGAGGTTTTCAAGAGATGGATTAGTCGATCTTGAATCATACGGCGTGGCGTTATCTATACTCAGCCCTCTCGCCTGGGATACCCAATCCTCGGAAGGAAAGCGACTGGTTGTCGCTGAGGGTGCCAGGCTGTACGAACCGTCCGAAAACTCAGCTGAGTCCATCGCAGCTTCATGGGCCCCGATGAGCAGACGTTTCTAGGACAACTTTCATGAGCCACTACAATATTCACAGTGAGGAGAATACAACTAACAGCTGGCCGATCGAAGGGGTACCCTGCTTCAGGGGAGCGGGCTCTCTTCGCGGAGCTCATCGAAGAGACTTGGCGGATGCCAAAAGCGTGCAGAGCGGAAGGTGGCGACCGTGGTGGTCGAAGGTCAATGTCCATATGAAGCATTGGGAAGGCGAGCTTTATGAGAACGAGGCCATGAGTCAGGATAAAGGAAGTGAATGGTCAAGAGCAAGATGATGATCACTGAATGCCGGACACTTTGACGAGGTTTGGCATCATCCCAAACCTGAATCTCGGCCACTGGCCACAAACTGAGGTGGGCCATTCATATACAATATAATGTTCAAAACCCGAGACCAAGGTCGTCAGAAATGCAGGACCATGAATGAAACCGCTAGTGCTAGCAGCGCGCATTGTTTCCGTGTGAACTGGACGCCAGCCGTCGGTAAGACTGACTGCTAATTGCTTTCGTTCTCTCCATCAAGGTCATGTATGCTGCTGGCTCCTCACCTCCTCCAAACGACATCGACACGTCCAATTCCATCCCAAATTCCGCTCCAGAAACCCCAGGACCGAGCTCGAACACCAATGGAAACGTCCATGGCCCAGCCCAGCCGAATGTGACGGCCCCGGCCCCCAGTCGAAAACGCAAAAGAGGACATGCAGCATCAGCTACCCACGCTGCATCCCCAGCACCTTCAGATCCAGGAAGTACCGCAGGAAATGGCACAAACGAGTACGTATGTCGCTTCCGAGTCCAGCGCATGGCCTTGAACACCTTCCTAGTCTCCTAGCCCGCACAGACCTTTACTCCCGGCCAATCCTCAGTATCTCTCGAGGGCCAACATTTATTCCGGTCGCTGAAGACTCAGAGTGGTACAGAACAGACTATGCAGCGGCAAACCGCCTTGGGTTCCGCTACGTACCTGCAGGAATCAACCAGCCCGGATTCATCACACCTTGCCGCACAATCGAATCGAATCCCACCTCATTCAGGATCAGCTGGGAAGACCGTAGTCCCTCCCTCAAAGTCACCAAGGATGGTGTAGGTCTCGGCGGATCCAAAGGTTTCCGTAGCGCGCGTTGCAACGCTCCAATGCGCGAAGGCAAATGGTACCTCGAAGTCAAAATCGAGGTTGGCGGGGGCGAACGTGTCGGCGAAGCTGCCGAATCAAAAAAGGAGGGAAGCCATGTACGCCTTGGCTGGGGTAGGCGAGAAGCCCCCTTAAACGGACCTGTTGGTCTGGATGGATATAGCTACGGATTCCGAGACAGAACTGGCGAAAAGGTTGCGCTCTCAAGACCCCGGCCTTACGGAAAACCATTCAAGTCTGGAGATGTTGTCGGCATGTACATCTCCCTCCCTCCCTTACGCCAACCCAGTAAAAAGGACCCACATGATCCCGCTCACCTCCATCGTGAACGTATACCGATAGACCTTAAAGGCCAGGAAGTATTCGAAATCCTTGAATATCCTGTTTCAAAAGAGATGTCAGCGCTCATGGAGGAGCCGACCAAGGCCAACAACTCGGCGTCTCTTCCTTCCACCAATACAAAGAAGCCGACCACTGGCGCCAAACTCCCTGATCGGAGTAACCCCCCAGACAAGGAGAAGGCGAAGGATACCACGCCCCCTCTTCGACCACTTCCGATCCTTGAAAGTTCTCGCATTGCATTCTTTGTGAATGGAGAATGTCAAGGAATTGCGTTCCAAGACCTCTACGACTTCCTTCCTCTTCACCAGACAAGCGAACAACGAAAAGGAAAGAGCGGCCGNCGCGCCAAGGAGGGTGTGAAGGAACACCGAGAAAACCCTTTCGACGACGGGACTTTGGGCTACTATCCCATGATATCCGTATTCAACGACGCATTTGTCAGAGTTAATCCTGGCCCTGATTTCGCCTTTCCGCCACCCCCGGATATTGATGCCTTGCTCGACGGACGACCTCAACCCGAGCCGCCGCAACCAGAGACTATATCCCCTATCAAGCAGGAGCCCGAGAGCGCGTCTTTGGACATGAAAATGGATATCGACGAAGACACGAAACCAATCATCTCTAGTACACCTGATCACCAGACCTGGCGACCCGCTATTGAAAGGTACCCCGAATTTATGCAAGAGCAATGGGCTCTGGATGCCTTGGAGGAAGATGAAGCAAAGGCAGAGTTCGAGAAACAAAAGGCTAGGGAAGAGGCCGGCATCTCCTCTAAAAATACGAAGGGACGGAAATCCGAAGGTACTACAAAGAAGGCAACAAAGGCAGGAACAGGAAATAAAAAGAAGAAAACGGGAACTCCTCAGCCGGATGCCACCTCGAAAGCAGGGACCCCAGCTCCTGATGAAGCTGCAGGTAAAGCTGAAACGACTGCCAGAGTCAAAAAGAGGTCGAAGAAGGCTGAAGGACAGGCTACGTTGGGTGTGGCCGCCTCGCATGTACCACCGGAAGCACCAACGCCCCGCTCTGCAACTGAAACACCTGCTGGAACTCCCCCTCCTCCATCGATATCCTCTACAGCCGCTGCAGCTGCCGCCGCGCACCTTCTCCTTCATCACCATGCTGTTGGACGACAGGACCTGTCAAACAGGCCCAGCCCCAGCCCTCTTCGCCAGTCGACAGCCTATCGAGATATGAGCGAAGACGATGATGGCTCAGGTCATAAGAAGGACAAAGGTTTTCTTCCCGTACCTCCACCTCCGCCTCCAGCATCTCATGGCCCTCCACGCTCAAGGGCTCCGCCTGGATCGAAGGAAGGCAGACAGAGGGCGGCAGCAGCAGCGGCTGCTGCCCATGCATCTACGGTTGCAAGTAACACGAGTCCCACTTCGAGAACGATAACGTCGCCTGTTGCGCCCTCCCCCTCTTCCTTGATGTCGTTGGCGGCTGTTACTGGGTCGGCTGCGGGGTTCCCCTCGACCTCTACCGCCTCTTATTCCTCAAAGGCCTTGTCTGCTACAAGGGAATTTACTTCGCCCGCACCGGCTCAAGGACATCAGTACGGGGGAAGAGTCGTTGAAATGTCGTCGAGTTCGAAGCCGGGAGCGAGTGGAGGCTACTTCAACGAGTTCCTTGGAGGAAGGGCGACTGAGGACACCGATGTGCGGGCTGACAGTGTCCGCCTTGAAGAGGAAGAGGAGGAAGGTGGTGGCGCCTCAGAGTATGGTTTTACTGTTGAGGAGGAAGAGGATGACGACAGAGCATCTGTTCCCGCATATGAAGAGGAGGAAGGTGCGACGACCGATGGTGACTCCATCTACCCTTACGATGCCGCACATCGAGATGACGTTGAGATGGCTGGAGAAGAGTCGGATGATGGGGGTGAGACGGGTGTAGATGATGTTGAGGGGTATGAGCGTGGCGAGACGGAGGTCTCATTTGCTGGTTGATTAGAGCTTAGAGACTATTACTTGAGGGACTCTTGTACTCGTAGATTGGTGTAATTCGTGTAACTTTGCACAACCTTCGTGCTTGAGATTACATACCCCCAGCTCGTGTGAAACCTTCCGAGGAAACACCTTTACTTCTCCCTGTCATGTCTTCCGCCTTCTCAAATTGCACGGATTCCATCCAGTAGCTCCAGCTTCCTGGAAGGGGATTTGCGGTGGTAGCCTTGGGAGAGGCTGTGCTCAGGTCACGACCAAAATAGGCGCCCGGCCCCTCATTTGCCGTGTTCGGGTTGCATGAGGCTGGGAACCTTGCAGAGCCACCCCAAGGGTAAACGTGCCACACGTTTTGTGAACCTCTATCAGAGCCATGTCCGAACCACGACGTCCCTATGAAGGTTCTCGGCGCAAGTTGGTCTTGGCTTTCGATATTGGAACGACGTATAGCGGTGTCTCATACACGTGCGTTCTTGAGCTTGGAGGAACCCTTGGTTCAAGCGCTAACCAGATGGTCTTCTTCCAGAGTTCTTGATCCTAAAAATGTGCCAGAAATCAAGGGAGTGACGAGGTATGCTCCAAACTCCTGCACGCTAAAGAGCCCTAGCAACCGCTCTGACCTTGCACAGATTCCCCGCACATGAACAGATAACCGGCGCTTCCAAGATTCCGACTATTATCTACTATGATGCCTCTGGCAAAGTGTGCGCAGTCGGCGCAGAAGCTATGAGAGAAGGCATCTTTGAGCAAGCAGAGGACGAAGGATGGCTGAAAACCGAATGGTGCGTCCATCTCCTCTTCCCGGTGCCGATCGATGGCACAAGTATGTACGCGTGGTGACTGTCGCCGTCGAACAGGTTCAAGCTTCACATCCGTCCCAAGACAGAGGCATCGAAGCAAATTGCCACACAGATACCCCCGCTACCTTTGAATAAGACCGTGATAGACGTCATGGCGGATTTCCTTGCGTATCTTTTTGAATGCGCGGCGACTTTCATTCAAGACACCCACGCAAATGGACGTGATTTATGGGATAGTGTCAAGAACGAGATCGACTTTGTGCTGTCACATCCCAATGGATGGGAGGGATTCCAACAGACTCAGATGCGGGAGGCCATCGTCAAGGCACGCCTCATCCCTGACACGAACAAGGGACACGCACGAGTGTCCTTTGTGACTGAGGGAGAGGCCAGCTTGCATTTCTCCATTGAGAATGGCCTCCCGCCGAAAGCCCTTGAGGTAAACCTCTTCACTCAATGAAAACCACATATGTGCTGACGGTCTGTCAGAAAGGGGAGGGTATTGCTATTGTGGATGCAGGTGGTGGCACCATCGATATCAGTGCCTATAGCCGGTACAGTGGCGGCTCAGGGGAGCCCACGACTTTCAAGGAAGTTGCTCCTCCACAATGTGAGTTCGATCGATGTCGTCTGGGTAGTGTATCATCTTAACTTTTATCTTCATTCAGGTCATTTCCATGGCTCTGTCTTTGTCAGTATCCATGCACGGATGTTCCTTGAGAGTATGTTAACGTCTCGTCTTATTTGGTGACCTGATGGTCAGAGTGCTCATACCCGTTCATAGAATATCTCGCGGAATCCGACTTCATCGACGACTTGGATCACATTGTCCGGTGTTTTGACAAGACCACGAAGATTCGATTCAGTAACGCTAGTCAGGTCCAGTATGTCAAGTTCGGATCTACCCGCGACAACGACCCAAGTTGCAATGTCCGATTTGGTCAGTTGAAACTCTCTGGAGAAGATGTCGGGTCTTTCTTCGAGAGCTCTGTGCAGTGCGTCATAAACGCGGTAAAGGAACAGAAGAAGATGTCACACAAGCCTATCTCTGTAAGTATTGGATGCTACCATAGAGCTTACCCAATCTGACACCTGGTTTAGCACATTGTGCTCGTTGGTGGCTTCGCAGCAAGTGATTGGTTATTCAACAAGGTTGAGGAAGGACTCAGAGCTGAAGGTGTTACCGTGATTCGGCCAGAGAACCATGTGTAAGTGCATCGTGCCCCATCATCCACCTATGACAGCACTAATGCCATAGCCAGCAACAAAGCTGTATCTGACGGTGCTATCTCCTTCTACCTCGACCACCATGTCACCACCAGGGTGTCGAAATTCACTTATGGCCAGTTCCGCACAACGTTTTACGACCACACAGACGCTGAGCACAGGAAGCGAAGCCAGAGATCGTACAGGTGCGCGTCCGGGGAGACCCTGGTGCCAGACTTCTTTGCTATTATTCTACCGAAGGTAAGGTTGATCTGCACCACATATTCGATCCAGTTCTGAGCCCTTTCATTTCATAGAATACCCAAGTGCAAGAAGGGAAGGAATTCAGGCAAGGATTCGGGTTGCGGTCGGAGCAAAAATCCGACATTCAGAAAGTCACCTCAACGGTATGGGCATATCGAGGCGCCAAAGCTACTCCTAAGTGGAAGGACGATGAACCTTGTGAGTCGTTCTTGCTGTCCGGATGCGTTCGTCACTGTGCATTTCTGACAAAGTGACATTTACGTAGCCAAGTTCACGAAGCTCTGTACGGTTGAGATGGATCTGAGCCATATCCCCCTAGTTCCTCGATCGAAGCTGAACGGTGCTACTGGCACATATTACTACCTTGGCTACGACTTGATCTTGTTTTTCAGCTCTGTTGAATTGAGGGCGCAGATTTCTTGGGAGGAAAATGTAAGTCGTTGTCCAGTTTACTTCTCATTGAATTTCCTTCTGACTCGTTATTTCCAAAGGGCATCGAGAAGAGGTAATTCTTTGTACTCAATACTCAAGAGACAATACTGACCTGAGGTGTAGGAGCCCGGCAAAGATTGTGTACGACCCTGACATTACAGCTGATTGAGTGACCTTTTCCCCCGTTTCTATGTTCCTGTATTATGCTAGCCTGTACCGCTTGCCACGGATCATGTTATCGAGAACTTCCTGCATGTAACACCGCAAATTTTAGCTTTCTATTACATTTTCTCGCCTTGCAAGCTTCATAAACATTCAGTCGAACGTGTGTGACTACGCCTGTGGGCGCTTGCCTAAAGTGTCATCGGGAGATTCTCAGAATTGGTTCCGCGCATCCGGCGTCTTTTCCGTCTTTGCAGTGCACCCTCACCATCATCTATGCTATGAAGGCGACCTCTCTTGTCCTCTTTCTTGTTTATCTGACATTTGCGCTCGCGCTTTCGAATAAAGAGAAAGAAAATCCCGCTGCAGGCCAGAGACGGAATGAACTGCTCAAGAAACTTGGATTGCGCCCGGAAGCACGTCAACAGCCGCAGGCTGGCGGAGTGAACTTGAATGACGACTTGAAGATGAGTAAGTGTTGTCCGTCTCTTTATGGCTTGACCTTGACCGCTCATAATTGTCGTCATGTAGAAACGTTCGCTGTACATAAACCGTGAGCATCGAGCCAGCGGGGCTTTCCACCACGGCGCACTTGCATGGCGACACCGGCTAATACACACCGCGTTCGGATGCGAATTGTAGGGTGATCTCGAAAGGCTACATTGGTGTCCACAAAGAGTCGATAGCTGGCCCTCTCCTCGGATACTTGGATTGCTACAAAGTCGTCCCAACGAAAAACGAGGCAACGCTCTATTCGTTCACCGTGTCTGGACCGGTGATGGAAATTCAAGTGGTGGTATGAATGCCTCTGTTCATGGAAGGCATGGCATATTTAAGTTACTGACATATATGGTGTATACAGGGCTCTCAGGAGCGTATGGCTGTAGTCGCGGGACCTCTTGGTAATGACGTTGGGCCTTATTCCAAGAAGTGAGTCTTGCAGAAGTTGTTGGAGGGACAGAATGTTGACCTTGCTTGGCTGGTGTCGCAGCTTCCATCTTCCGCGGCATACCCAGTTTTCTTGTGAGTTCCTTGAATTCCTGATGGTGGTTTGAGGCTCTTCAACTGAACTATCCTAAAATTCGATAGCTATACCTGGTTCGGGACCCAACCACGATAAACTTCAGGCATACTTGTACGAAACGAGCGTTGTAAGTCTCTCAGACCATTTCTTGATACGTTATCGTTTTCTCTGATACCCAACTTTCCCCAGTTCTCGCACAGCCCAGATGGCGGCGAAATCGAAGTACAATGGGTGAATACTAACGGACGTATGTTGCATTCCATGTCCTTCCATGACTCAGACTCTTCAATTCTAATGGCCTCGGGTGTTAACAGAATACACCAACACTGAAATTGCTCTCATGGACGACCGAATATACTACACTGGCGACATTTCCGCGTTCAGAAGTTACACCAATATGAAGGTGGATCATCTGGTGAGTGTGCATTCCATTCCTTCTCGAGGCCAAGAACCCAAATAATCATTACAAAACCCTCTACAGGCATTCAAGTGGAATCCCGCACACTAGAGAATTGTCCCAAAGTCAAATATCTATAGCACAAGTCCCATAGTCCAGAAAAACGTCCGATATAATCGCTAGAATGGATACGTATAATACGAAACAGCTGCCCCTCCCAACGAGAACGCAACCAACGGCCCCCACATCTTGGAAAAGAAGCCCCCGTCCAACCGCCACGCCCACATCGACCCTGTCGCTCCCAGTTCCGTCAACCCATAGTCCGGGTACTCGTCTGACCCACCCGATTGTTTGAACCCTTGAAACTTTTCAGCTAAATAGCGCATTTGGACTTCATACCAGGCTACGTTTGCGCCTGCACCAACTAGAGGGATTTTTGGGATCCATTTCGGTAGAGGAGCATCTGGCTCTGGGGCGAATGGGGTGGAAGGCCAGGTGTCTGGATCGTCACCCAGAGACTTGAGCGTGGCAGGGATGGTTGGGCAGAGGACCGAGCTCCTGCCAATGCCCAAGAGATGAGCTTGATTGGACGAGATAGCTGAATGCAGCAGAGCGGGTGTCTTGAGCCCTCCAGTGAGCATGATGAGGGGTAAACCAGGAGAGTCTGGCTTGCGGGGTATCGCCTCTAGGGTTTCTACGGCTTTGCGCGAGATGTGAGAGAAGAAGGCTTGTCTTTTAGAGACTTGTCGTGCTGAGACGAAATCTGAATAAACGAACGCGTGAGCATGGAGAAAAGAGATTGAACACAGAAGAACCAACCCGGCGCTTCGTAGTCTCCCCCGGATACTTCGATAAAGTCGACTCCTCCCCATTGTGCGATAGTTTGTATGTGGTTCAGGGCACGTTCTTCCTTGGGAGTGAGAGAATCGTCATCGCCAGAGGAGGAATAGTCCGCAGCGTTGATCTTGATCCCAACAACGAAGTCTTTCGGGACAACTTGACGTACTCTGGTAACGATTGTGTGGAGCAGGCGTAGGTCGTTGCCATCGTGGACAGAATAATCATCTGTACGTTGGTTTGTCTGAAAGGAGTAAACTATATGTAAGCCAAATGTCACTCCCTTCCGAAGTGGGTGATGATGACGCACCTTTGGTGACAAGAACTGAGCAAGCAGATCTGGAAGCGGGCGCTTAATAGGTGTAAGAAAGGACAGCGCTGAAGGACGACTCACAGCCATGTGCAGCGTGAATTTGGATGCCGTCAAAGCCAGACTTGTGAGCAAGCTCGGCGCCGAAGACGAAGCGGCCAATAGCACGCTCGATGTCCTCCACCGTCATTTCCGTTGGCTTCTGGAAGAGGAGAGTGTAAAACAGCTTCGACGCAAAGTTGGACCATGGAATGTCACTTCCAACGCGGACGGAACTTGGGGCAAGAGGGCTTGGGGACAGTCTTGCCCCGATAACATTGCTGAACTGGCGCCCAGGGTGACTGAGCTGCATTATAGCCAGGGAGTCAGGGCAGGTATGAATTGCCTTGGAAAGCCTGCTAAACGGCGCCAGCGTGTCGTCCGAGATATTGTCCGGAAGCACAATGTCACGCCCCAAGCTCAACTGGTCTTTGGTAACTTGGACATTTCCAGTCAAGACGATGCCGTATCCTGGAGAGCCTCCGGACCAGGCTTCGTACAGTGCAAAGTGATACTCATTTGGGGGACCGCCGAGGTAGTTCGCCAGGTGTTCATAGAGGGCGACCTAAAAAAATACGTGAATATTCAGAAAATTACGAGGAAAAAAGGCTAAACCTTTGCTAGTCTGTTGGAGACTATCCGGCCGCATGGGAGAGCGATTGGCGACAGAACAGATTGGGACTCGGGTTGCATCAGACTTGGAGGAGCAGAAGGAAGTCGCGAAGCCGCTTACCTAATTTGCAGACGTTCATCATCAGGACTTCCAGCAGCGACGACACTTGGCTGAGGCTTGAGCCCGTTGCAAATTGCCCTCGTCCGCGCCGTCTATCTCGACTCTCAATGGGCTGGTTTTCCGACCTCTTCTCCTTCGACAACTCCCAGCGTGTTCGTCGGCGTCAGGAGCTCTCCTCCACCCACGCCGCCTTTTCTCTCCCAACGTCGTCACCCGTGTTTGGAGCACACCAGCCCGACAATTACCACCCCGACGCCCTCCCGACCCCAGATCCAGAGAGGGCCACAAGTCCGTCCTACACCTATCCACCCCAGGGGACAGGGGCCTATGGCTATATACCGTCCCCGTAAGCTTCATTAGCGTGGGCCAGTGGAGTATCGCACTAACCACGAGCCCCTCTTTTCTGTACAGTGGGCATTCGTCGCGACAGGCGTCAGCGTCCCTTCTTCCAACACACATGAACGGCCTGCACACCCCACTATCCCCTCAGCCCAACTTCCCATCACTATCCACGACATGGAATCGCATTAGCATCTGGTTGAACCGCGAATATCCTGAGCTCGGCGACACTCTTAATTATGGAATTCTCCCTCAAGACCTGGCAGAGATCGAACTGCAGTTTGGATTCCCCCTTCCGCCTGCAGTCCGCGATTCCTATCTTTGTGTCGATGGTCAGGAGGCCGAATCCGCCGCTGGGTGTGCAGAGGGCCTCTTCTTTGGGTTGACATTTCTCCCTTTGGAAGACGTCCTCGAGGAATGGCGTTTCTGGAGAGAGGTCGATCGAGATCCCACAACTGGTGCTAACCCTGACCTGCAGGAAATCATGCAGTCTATTCCCCCCGATTACATTAGAAAAGTGTATTCGAACAGGGGATGGATCCCGCTTATCGCTGACAAGGCGGGCAACTATCTTGGGATTGATCTGAACCCTGCTGAACAGGGCTCAGCGGGCCAGGTCATCGTGTTTGGACGGGACTTTGACACCAAAGTGGTCTTGTGGAATGGAGACGGACCTGCAGGCTGGGCAAGGTGGTTGGCCGCGTTTGCCGACGAATTAGAGAGCGGAGAAAGCTTCGAGATCGGTGATAACGACCATAGTGAAGGCAGCGAAGACGGCATTGGTTATGAAAGCTATTTCCATGATGGCAGTGGTAAAGGTGCTGGCGATGCTGGTGGACATTCTGGAGCAGCAGGAGGCCTGAAGCTTAGTGGGGAATACAGAGGTTGGAATGTGTTGGAGGCCTGGGGCGACCGAAGCCTAAGGAAATGGCACGAGGCTGGCCTGTTACCTGACTATGGAGTCCAAGCTGAGGAGGCCGCAACTTCGCACAAGGTAGGCAGCCATCTCGTACACTAATGTCCACATGCTGATTTGATGTCTTGCAGGCTTCAGATTCTATTGGCCTTGGTGTCGTTGACCTCACTCAAGACTCTGGAGCCGAAGTTCCCATCCCTGTTTTGGCCGAGAACGAACCGATTGTGCCACCACCGAAGCCTTCTTCATCACACATATCTCGACCTTCTCTGGCCAATAATGTGCAAACAATTCCAACCATATCCATCTCGAAACCACCCGCCCCACGTCCAGTAGATCTCCCGACTGAAAACGATATAGCATCACCTCCCGAATCTATTCACTCTGTCCAGGATGACGATCTTGAAGCCGGCCGTAGTCATACCATGCGAGAATTCAACGAAGATTCCGCCCTCGTTTCTCCAAAGACCAAATCGCCAAATACCTACGCCCCACTTCGGCGGGAAACTTCAGATGCCATTTCCCCACCTCCACCATCATTGGAACGCTCCGCCCTTGCCCAGCCCACGTCTACACCATTGTCACCTTCCTCATCATCAACGCCTGCCGTTGCAGACCTTTTGGGCGGTTCTACCTCGAACGCTGAGACTGCGCTCATGCAACCTTCGTCTCCCCCATTACCGACTTCGACTTCCGGAGGAGACCAGAGCCTTGCTAACGGCATCTCCGCCCCTGATTCGAAAATTATTGACGATCTCAACGAACCGTCCGAGGATGACTCTTCAAGTGCCGGCATCCGGTTAGTGGGTGGTGGCGGAATCGTTGGTATTGCAACAGAAGAAATCACCGCTGAGCCCGAAGCATCAGTCGCATCTGTTTCAGAGACTGAACCTGCCAAGGACTCGGACCCCGTTTCTCTCTCTGGAACTGTCACCCCTGAACCAGAAACGAAGGCCAAGCATAAAAAGAACAAGAGCAGTATCGTGAGTCTGAAGAAGCTGGCACTGAAGAGCAGAAAGGACTCTTCAGCGAGTACAAAAAGCGTTTCTTCTGCATTGGCTCAGTAATTATTGGCAGGTTACATTGCTCGTTCTTTCGTATCTAATTCTTTCGTTTTTGTGTCGTTTGCTTCGGGGGCAGACGAATAATTTTGGACGCTCAAGTTGACTTACATATTAGCTACCATAGAACTCGATAGTACTGTCTTTCGTTTTGCTCCGTGACAGACGGTCCCGGCTGGCGTTATTCCTTCATTACGTATATGTATTCGCTGCACACTCGTTTCTGCATTTTATACCCAGACTACGAACATAGTTGCGCTGCTTCGGCCAGCGTGTTTGAAACAAAACGGTGTTTGCCATGAAGTTGCGTGATCACATGACCCTCCGTTGATGAAGTCGCGTGTCCGAAATTGTGTTGGTTGGCTTTTGACTTGCTCTCCATCTACAACGACGCGTCGGCGGACGCCCGCCTCTACGAACCATGGACCGACTCATTGACTTTATGAACCATCCCTACTTCATCACCAGTATGAGTAGGGATCCAGACGAAGTATCCGCTGGCCTCGACCCAAAATACCCCCTCACCCTCTTCCTGGCCCTCGGAATTTGGCTGGTTTATGACAGATACCAAAAGGCACACAACTCTCCATTGCCATTCGAAGTTACTCCTCCTGCTGTATGTCATTTTTCTTATGTGCTGTCCAGAGCTAAACGTACTCGAAAACAGGCCGCTGACCCGGGATGGGAGAGTCTACCCATCGCCGACGCTTCCATTGAATCCCATTTAACGAACCCCGATATTATGCCACCTGTAGCCCTCCCTGGACGAAGATACATCACCTCTTTTGACCCTGCTACCGGACTTCACCTGCAGACTGTCTTGGCTGATGACGAAGAGCTCATTGAGACCAAGATTCGTCAAGCAGCGCACGCGCAGAGATACTGGAAGACAACCAACTTTACACAACGTCGACGCGTTATGAGGAGCTTGCTCAAGTGGCTCGTGGACAACCAGGAACTGTGTGCTCGTGTGGCATGCAGAGACACCGGAAAGACGTGTAAGTGAATTTGCTACCTTGCTGTCGTTCGATTTCCTGATCTGACCCAACCGCGCGCCTGCGCTTTCAGTGATCGATGCTGCTTTGGGAGAAATTCTGACGACTTGCTCGAAACTCGAATGGCTCATCAACAGAGGAGAAGGCGCTTTGCAACCCGAGAAGCGAGGCTCCAACTTGATGATGTTTTACAAGAAGTCCGAGGTGCACTATGAGCCACTTGGCGTCGTTGCCGGAATCGTGTCATGGAATTATCGTATGTACCCTCTCTTCCTCGCCAATTTTTCTTCTCTTTTCTGAAAACTGTTGTGTAGCTTTGCATAACGCCTGGTCTCCCATTATTGCTTCCATCTTCGCTGGCAATGGTGTTATTCTCAAGTGCTCCGAAAACGTCGTTTGGTCAACCAGCTGGTTCGTTGAGGCCATCCAGGAATGTTTGCGTGTTTGCGGTCATGACCCTGAACTGGTTCAACTCGTTTGCTGCTACCCTGAGCAAGCGAACGCTCTCATCCAATCGCCAACTATCAAGCACATCACTTTCATCGGATCTGACACCGTTGGCCGCAAGGTATACTAATCCCTCTTAGTATTCACTCGACTTGAAGCTGACATTCTCGATAGGTTGCGATGGCCGCTACTAAGCATTTGACTCCCGTTACTTTGGAACTCGGTGGAAAGGACCCGGCCATCGTTCTGCCCAAGGCCGATATCAAGAAATGCGCGCCTCTCCTCTTGCGTGGTGTCTAGTAAGCCTTATTCCCTCTTGACGCTTTACTACTCTTAACTGACCTCCCGTATAGCCAAAACATGGGTCAAAACTGCATCGGTATTGAACGAATTCTTGTCCACGCATCATTGTACGACGATCTCTTCGACTATTTCGAGGACAAGGTTACCAAGATGCGTGTTGGCTCTGTTTTGGCTCGTTCTCCTGAGGGTTACATCTCTACTGTCGACGGAGGTGCTATGATTAATCCGGACCGATTCCGAGGCTTGGAGAAAGTCATTTTTGACGCCGAGGAAGCTGGTGCTCAGATTGTTGGTGGTGCAAAGCAGTATAACCACGTCTATCTGGAGAACGGGTATTACTTCGCACCCACCGTTGTCGGAAACGTGGACCCGGAGATGGAAATTGCTAAGCAAGAAGGTATGTTATGAAGATTTCCACTGGTTGATAGATCAAGCTAATGCGTGATTTGTAGTGTTTGCCCCGATTGCGCTTTTGATTCCATACGACAAGATCGAAGATGCAGTCAGGATTGCTAACAGCACGAAATACGGTCTTGGTGCTAGTGTCTGGGGACCTGACAGGGATCTTTGCATGAAGGTTGCCAAGAACTTGGAATGCGGCATGGTTTCTATCAACGATTTCGGTGTCTTCTATGTGCGTCTTTCCACCATATACTTCTGAAAATTTATACTGATGTGTTACCTACAGATCAAGTGAGTGTATACACAGAAGTTCGTCTGATAGGCGTCTAACTTGTTTTACAGCCAAGATCTACCTTTCGGAGGAGCCAAGGGCAGTGGTTATGGACGATTCGGTATGTTCCCTCCTTCGCATTCAACCTGAATGTGCTATTCTCTAACACTGTCGTAACAGGTGGACCTGAAGGCTTGCGCTCGCTCACAAATCCCAAGGCAGTGATCAGGGATCGCTTCTGGATTAGCACTTCCATTCCTAAGGTTCTCGATTATCCTGTGCGCTCACTGCATAACAGCTGGTAAGTCGCCAAGACTCCTCGTACCGAATTTTCGATTTAAAATCTTCTCCAGGGAATTCTCCGCCAACTTGGTCCATTTCTTGTATGGCTTCGGATGGAGGTCAAGATTCGCTGGTCTTTACAATGTGATCAAGCTCGCGAACAAGTAAAATGCCGTACAGGTGCATGCATACCCTTGTGGTCGATTTTTTTATGATAGACATGGATACCTACCGCTGATTTCCTACTCACCTACCTATCTATTTCATGCTTCTACCTACTCGCTATGACTGTGATGATTTACGGCTATTTTCCCTAAGTACTTGACCATGTCAATTTACGTTTTGCTTAATTTGTATGTTTGGTGGGAGCGCGCGGGTATTCATTCCTGTTGAATTGCTTCCGCCATGACCGAGAACACTGTCACTTGAAAACGGACTCTTCTATCTACACTCAAACTCATATCAATGGCCAACGACGACCCGAAAGCTCTTGAACGCGCATTGTCTGCCATTGTGAAAGACATGATAGCCAATGGTCCAAAGGAAGTGGGCGTCGCGGCTAGCAAACTCGAGATTCCGGTCCCGAGGAGTGATACAGCCGCCGTTGCCATCGTGAAGGGAGGAGGGCCTTCAGTCCTCGAGTGGATAACTACTGTTAAGAAACAGTTGGGTGCGTGGCTCTACCACTCCTCACACAGCTCCAAAACTTAGCAAACTTTCCTGGATGTATGTTCGCTATTGAATAATTCCAGCTCCCCATGCAGACAAAGTCCCTGTACCCGTCATCCAGGGGATAGCCAAAGTCTTTCCTCCGGCTGGCGCTGCTGTACCCATCTTGAAGTACATACAAACCACTCCACCCGCAAAGGGGTCGGCCTCTGCTGCTGCCGTCGTCCCGGCTCCGTCGCAGATATTCATTATCCCGATAAATGCTGCAGCTGAAGCTCCGGCTCCGGAACCTGTGAATCCCCAGGTCAAGGCACTGCAACGCACCGCAGTGCGGTTGGCACAGTTTTGCAGAACCCACCCTGCGCTTGCGCTACTCGTTGCATATGGGTTGTACAGAGCAAGGAATGTACCTGGGAATACGGTGAGAGCTTTGGATAGGCTGGTGAATCGGGTATGTCTGTGGCTATATGCTTGGGCGATGAGGAGGACGGAGAAGCAGAGGCTGTGGGTGGCGAAGCAGGTTCAGAGTCTGACAGGTACGGTTCACAAAATAGTTCATTCGTGCTTCTTTCGTTGTCCGTTCATGTTCGTGTATGCTGACAGGTTTTTCTTTGCTCTGTATAGGAATGAGACCTAGAATCTTGGGCGCACAGCCGGACGGTGGTGCACCTGAGCCGGTCCAGGATGGGGAGAACGACGTTCAACTAGACGTTGGAGATGCGGTGTGGGGTATTGTAACGGTGCTGACGATGTTGTACGTTACGAGGGATATCTTTAGAAGGTTCAAATGAACCTTCAAAGTAGGTGCATGTATTCGACAGTGTGAAGAATGATCCTCAAAAACTGAGCCGGTGTTATTACAGGGTATACCATAACATGTCCGCAAAAACAACTACTGCGAAGGATCCGAAGTGAAATCCCTTTTAATTTTTTCCAACATGTAGTTCATTCTCAATTTCATGTCGGGCTGGCCGCGTCCTGCTGCTCCCCCTCTGCCTGGCCCATTCCCTCTTCCTCCACCCCTGCCTCTCTGGCTGAGGGGCTGGCCTCTACGGGAAGCGTGCTTATGTAGAGGATCGGATCTGAATGAATGGAGATGGGATTTGGAGTATGCTTCCCGTTTGAGATCGCGAAGGGAGGGTGTTTGTTGGCTTTCTGGCTCGTCGTTGTCTTGTTCTTGTTGAAGATTAGCTTTGGCCTTGCCTTTGTCGACCCATCTAGACTGCTCTTTAGGAGCTCTGATTTCTTCCTTTGTTCTTTTTACAGAAGGATTTTGAGGTCTTTCTGTTTGAGGTTTTGGAGAAGTTGGACGACGAAGGTGGGGAGGAAGAGGTCGTCCTTCAATGTGCGGCTCAGATTCCGAGTCGGAATGGCTGCTGTGCTCGTCGTCTAGCCTTCCAGGTCCGGGTTCTTCTTCCTCTTGTATTTCCCAAGGTTTCTTGGCAACTGGAAGGACACCATCTGCCTGCAACTTTTTCTTCTCTGCCTTCCACTTGCTTCTAATCTTAGTCTTTTCTATCCATGCCTTTTTGAGTTTCTTGGCTGTCCAGTCATCAGCCAACGTCAAAGTATCAGTCAGTAATATCAAATCACCTTGCGGTGCAGGATAATGCTGAAATGTTGGTGGCTGTTTTCTCTTCCGAGATTGCTGTTCAGCCATGGCAATGAAGTCGAAAAGCATTGCCTCTTGCGAAATGAAAAGGCAGCTTACCTCATCCTGTGGGCAACTCCGCTCCAATCAGGGCCCGACTAACCCCAGGAGTCAGATCCAGTCGAAATCTTTCATAAGGGCGCTCTCAAACTCCAACCACCACAACCCCCACTCACTTCTCCCTTTCTATCCCTCTTTTTATGAGCGTGCAGAATCTCAATACTTTCGGTGCGTATCTGCTCCTCTCGCTGTCTGCGATGAAGGCCAGGATGACAATGAGATCCTTGGCCCGTTGCACCCACCGCCAACCCTAGCGCTGAAATGCTGACCATCGATCTCCCTTCTAGATCCCTTTGCAGACGAAGGGGAGTCTCATGCAGACAACCCGACAGAGGTCGGGACCAGTGAATACATCCACATTCGTATTCAGCAACGCAACGGGCGAAAGACGCTCACCACCCTCCAAGGACTGCCCACACGTAAGCTTCTTCTAACCCCCTTTCTCCCGAACGATCCGGCCTCTAACGATACTGTAGAATATGACGCCAAGAAGCTCCTAAAGGCATTCAAGAAGGTGAGTAGCAGTTTTGCTTCCACCGGAGAAATCCCGTCGGGAGGGGCGGTGGCCACCTCCACCTCGCGATACTCCACTCAGTTTCCTTAAAGCCCTCAATCTAACCGCTATCTTTTTACAGGAGTTTGCCTGCAACGGCACTCTGGTTGAAGACGAGAAGATGGGTAAAGTCATCCAGCTTCAGGGCGACCAGCGAGCAAAGATCTCCAACTTCCTTGTGGAGAACGGCTTGGAAAAGTCGACCATCAAGGTCCACGGTTTCTAAGCAAATATCACTTTGTGTTTGCCATCTGCGCCATTCCCAGCTTCAAGCGCTATTTTCAGAGCTGCTAGAGATTGACAGATGGTGATCAGGGGCTTCCCTTGAGTTCCGATCTGGCCCTGGATTTTACACCCCCTCTTCCTTATTGAGTGAGAGTTAGCCGCCCTCCTCGTTACCCACTTACGACTAGTAGTTTACGAGTGTTCCTCTCTCGCTCTTTTACCATTTGTAACGTTATTCAGATCGCATGCTAATGCTATGTATCCATTACAGTCGAAAGAGGATTGACATACTTCGAGAAACTGGGTGACCTACCCAGAGGTTGGGTATTCCAAAAAAAGGCAATGGGTTCGGTCGTCTCTGGAGATTCTTCGAACGAGACTATGCACGTATGGATGGGTGTTGAAAGTCACTCACACCAAGAACTTTTGAGAGCGCGCCACCAAGCAAAAGATCCAGGGAGATTTGCATAGGATTACTTGATCTTGTCCAGAGGTCTGTGAAAAGCCATTTGAGCAAAACCAATAAGCACATTGGAGATAGATTCTGACCTGTTGAATCCTCCACGCCTGTTCATGTACTGACGCCAGGTCCGCACTTTCTTGATGTTGGTGCCGCCCTCTTGATTTCCAACGACATGTTTACCCTGTTGCCATGAACTCTTAATTAGAACATAATATGCAATGCAAGGAGGGATACGTACCTTTGTAGTGCCAAAACCTGCAATCCCCATCATAGCTGCCATAGCAGCGTCGTCCTCGTTCTCGGCGTCCATTGCTTCACCTTCTTCTTCAGCACCGTGGCTCGGTTCACGAGTGCTTGGAGCTCCATGCTGGGAGGTCGAGGCGGAGGGGGTGTCTACGTTTAGAGGAATTAGGTGTAGCGTGAGTCATGGATACACTTAATGAAGGATGGGGAGAATGTCCCACCTGTACGCTGCTGCGAAACTGGTTCATAAGGAGGAGGGGCGCTATCCCGCTCTCTTTCGCGGTCTTTATAGCTATCTCCTCGGTCACGGTCGCGATCGTCTCTCCTCCTGCGGTCGTCCCGCCTGTCTGGGGACCTATCTCGTTTATAGTCACTCCTGTAATCTACAAGACAAGGTCGTAATGAGGACACATTCAGTTGGAAAGAGAGCTTGCAGACATACCTCGTCTGTCTCTATCAGAGTCCTTGTACCGATCCCTGTCTCTGTCTCTATCTCTATAGTCTCGTCCTCCGCCACCTCCACCTCTCTTGGGGCTTCTGGATCGGCTGCGTCTTCGAGGGGAGTGATCGCGCCTGGAGTAACGAGTGTCCCTGTCCCTGTCTGACCGGTCTCTGTCTTCGCGCTCCCAACTTCGGTCTCGTCTTCTATCCGCACGAGAGGACATGGTGTTTTTGTGTTTATCAAGCGGAGTGGTTGTGGTCAAGAGCAAAGAGTCAATTTCCGGAGAATGGGGTATGTAAGAGCATGTGACCTGCCCTCGTCCCTCAGCGAACATCACTTGCTTGTCCAGAGGCCATGAACATATGCCATTGAACTTTCCGCCTCTTCATCCTAGTACGCTTTATTGACTCTATACCGTTGGCATTGACTGAATGTTTTGCAATAGGTCGCTTCAAAGAGGCCAGACACCTTCTCCTCAAGCACTTACCTCCCTTCACCGCGGTTCCGGACGTGAAAGCAGCTTTAGAAAAGAGAAATGTGCACGGAGTTACCGAAAGTGTGTCCCTTTCGACTCTCCATTTCAACGTATGTGCTAACCAGGTCACCAGTCTCCCCTCTGTATGAACGGTTTCGACCGACGGACACCGCACTCGTAGCAATGGCCTCACCAAACCATTTGACCGAAGCCATGCTGCTGCTACGACATTTCAATATCATCGGTATAGACGTTCAGGCAGAGCGTTTTATAGCTCCAATCGAATGGGAGGTATTGGGACAACGGAGCCGGGGCCACTCGGGAAGGAAGAAAGCGGTCGCTCGAGGTATTATGGACGGGACAGGACCATGGGCCGGCCTCGGAGAGCCAAATGCTAAAAAATCTCTTGTCTTGTCCGGATTCCCTGGCACGACATCTATCGGCATGGTGGAGAAATTTCTTGATGGTCTAGAGGTTGCAAAATCCAAGGAGGAGAACATGGTCTACAAAATCCCTCTGTGAGTTGGCCTGCCCTCATTCGTCCGAACTAGTGCTCATATGGCCGCGAAATCAGCCCTCCGAATGTCAATACGCTTTATTCAAAGTTCCTTGTGATGATGAAAACGGAGGAGGACGCCTGGACGGCTTGGAGGGAGCTCAATCAGACCGTGCTACCGACCCATGGTCGAAGGCAGAACATTGTACAAGCACAACTCATATTTTAGATTAAATTACAGGGTGCATAATGTTGAAGTGAACAAGAAATGGAAACACAGCAGGGAAATAATGACTTTCACATTCGCTCGCCATCCTGGTCGTCCAGACGCGTTCGAGAAGCCTGAAGACACCGTTTAGTATCTGCTAGCCAGAGGAGTTCTACGAAGACACTCACCATTGGTACATCGTCGCCTTCGTCCTCCGGCGACCGAGCTCGCTTGAGCTTGTTCTCCTCTGGAGCAGCCTCCGTTTGCTTCCATTCGCCTCCACCACCAGCGACCGCTCCAGGACCGTCCTGCGCATCCGCGTAGCGCTCCTCCATCTCCCGCCTCCGTTCGATTTCCAAGCGTTGTGCTTGTGCTCCCCATCCGCCACGTCCAGGATCGTAGTCTTGGCGGTGTTCATCTCTTACCTGTCCACCGCTCTTCCCTCGTCCGAACTGTCGTCCTTCCTTGTAGCCGAGGTCCAAGTCACACCGGATGATTCGCTCATCGAGCTTCGTTCCGCTGACATAGCGCATGCTTGCAAGCGCTTCGGAGTGTGTGTAGTACTCCACGAAGCAGAATCCGCAGGGTGTTCTGGAATGAGTGTTAGGATGGGTGTGTGGCACCAACTGGGGAACGTAGCTGCTTGCCTTGTGTTCCTATCCAACCCCATAATTATGCGCTTGATACCTCCTCCGTCCTCTGGACTGGTGCATTTCGTGAAAAGCTCATATATCTGCTCTTCGGTCGTATAGAAACTCAAATTACCAACCTAGAAGAAAGAGTGTCAGCGGTGATATTTCGATATATAGACCTCCTCGTCTTTCGACCTGTTGGGAAACTTACATAGAGAGTGTTCGACTTGGCCAGCAATTCGGCCTGTTTTCCTCGGTCAAACCGAGCCTGCGAGTCCTTGTAATTTGAGGGTTGGTCCAGGGGCGTAACTACATGAGCCATTATTGTTCAAGCTTCACAGCAATCCTATAAAGGCCTAGGTATGTGGTTAGCTGAGAAAAAGCAAAACGGACTCAGCCGCCGTCCGAAAGCAATCCAGCGCAAGGTTTGATGGATGTTCCCACGGCCTGACCGGTTCCAAACTGGGATATGGCCACCCAATTTGGAAGCGAAACGCGTCCCAGCCGCGTCACCTCCTTCAGTCGACCCTTTCTGCCTTCAACACCGTCTGCCAAAATGGATGAAATTGGAATCGAAATTCAGAGAAATGTGCGTATACACTGTCTCTACGCTTTTGTATCGCTAATGAAGTGCGATGGTATTGTAGGAGCCCACCTTTGGCAGCGTCGTGAGCGACAAAGCCTCCCTGTACTCCGAGCTGCAGGAAGAGGATCTGTATATCCGCTACAAGAAGCTCGCCCGGCATCTCGAGATGCTCGACATACAAGAGAGCTATATCAAAGACGAGCAGGCCAACCTCAAGCGCGAACTTATCCGCGCACAGGAAGAAGTAAAGCGCATCAAGTCCGTACCACTCGTAATTGGCCAATTCCTGGAACCTATCGACCAGCACACCGGAATCGTTGGGTCTACTACCGGATCCAACTATGTTGTGCGGATATTGTCAACGCTTGACAGGGAGCTGTTGAAGCCTTCGTCGTCTGTGGCGCTCCATAGGCATTCGAATGCTTTGGTGGATATCTTGCCTCCTGAAGCAGACTCGTCGATTGCGATGTTGGGGAAGGAGGAGAAGCCAGATGTGGCGTACGCTGATGTTGGTGGAATGGACTCGCAGAAGCAGGAGATTAGGGAGGCGGTGGAGTTGCCGTTGACCCATTTCGACCTGTACAAGAAGATTGGTATTGACCCTCCCCGTGGTGTCTTGCTTTATGGCCCACCTGGTTAGTTCTTCCCGACAACCCTCGTGCTGTACCCTTATACTGATAATTTTCTCCAGGTACCGGAAAGACGATGCTTGTAAAAGCCGTCGCCCACCACACCACTGCATCTTTCATTCGAGTTGTCGGAAGTGAATTCGTGCAGAAATACCTCGGAGAAGGTCCTCGTATGGTGCGAGATGTCTTCCGGTTAGCAAGAGAAAACTCGCCTGCCATCATCTTCATCGACGAAATCGACGCCATTGCGACCAAGCGTTTCGACGCTCAAACGGGTGCTGACCGAGAAGTTCAACGTATCTTGATCGAGCTCCTCACCCAAATGGATGGTTTCGACCAGGGTAGCAACGTCAAGGTAAGGGCTCCCATGTGTAGGCTGCTACAGAACGTGTTCTCAGGCAAACATTTTCAGGTCATCATGGCTACGAATCGTGCAGATACTTTGGATCCTGCTTTGCTTCGTCCCGGTCGTCTTGACCGAAAGATTGAATTCCCTCTCCCATCCCGGCGAGAGAAGCGTCTGATTTTCCAGACGGTTACCGGCAAAATGAACCTTGGGCCAGACGTTGACTTGGAAGATTGTCAGTACTCTGTTTCTCTCCATCTCCTACGGATACTAACTATACTTGCAGACGTTTCTCGACCGGATCGCATATCCTCTGCTGAGATTGCATCTATCGTCCAAGCTGCTGGTCTCCAAGGTATGCACTTGGTATCACACCAGCTTCGTTCACCCTCTAATTCAGTATTGAAATAGCTGTACGGAAGAACCGATATATTATTCTCCCTGTTGACTTTGAGGAAGCGTGGAAGGTGAGTTGCCGAGTTTGGGGCTGTTTGGCATCTGCCTTCGGTCTCTTTACTGATGGACAAAAAAATCTGATGCGTCGCTTTCTTTTCAACTTCCTCCTTTCCAGCAAACGGTCAAGAGGTCCGACGAGACACACGAATTCTGTGAGTTCACGGTCACTTTCATTTGCAGTTTGTCGGAGGCTTACTCACGGCTTGCTCGTAGATCGGTAGTTTACTGTCCTCGTGGTCCTTTCGTGGTAGAGGTGAGTAGAATTGCGAACTGTCTATCTGTACGGGATCGAAACTGATATTCTCGTGCAGGTGTATTATCAGTCTTTGTATCGTATACATTTCACAATTTCATATCCTATCTTTTCCTTCTCATCGCCATCAATCATCACCTACTTCGCTTGTCACTCGCTCCTTTCACTTTAGCGTCTCTCCTTAATCTACACGACGGAGTTGCGCCCATTCAGGGGAGCTAGATAAACTTATTCTGTCTGACCCTGTTTCCCCCCTTTCCAGCACTCTTTTTGTGTTCCTGCTTGGGCGGAGTGGGCTCCTAGGAGTTCCATGATGCCCTTGCTTGGGGAGGGAGAGGGGGCCCTGGGTCTAGATACACTCATATCTGTCTATGATACGTGTATGCGTAGAATCATCGTTGTATTGACTGACCTTACTCAGAGCGCAACAGCCGACAAGACTTTGTACGATAGGTGAGCTAACTCTGCCCTTCGATATGTGAAGTTGCTTACCGACTCTCCATCAGTGTTTGAGTATCTCAATGAAAAATCGTTTATGGACATCTCAGCCTATTCCCTCTTCAATTCATTTCACTTCAACTCTGCAGAACACCGAACAATGACGCTCCTTAACACTCTGGACGACGCCGCGATATACCTACGCGTCAGTTCTCATTTATGGGGAGCAAGAGCGATAAAACCGCCTCTGTGCCTTTAGTGCCGGTGGAAGCCCTCGTGGTGTTGTTCTTCCTCTTCCTCTTGTTTGTGGAGAGGTTGGAGAGCATGTTGGGTGATAATTTTACCTTCGATTCTCTTCTCACTTGTACAAGTAGGGACCGTGAATAAATGATAGATTAGGTTGGGTATTTTATCATTTTGGAGGGAGTAAGAAAATAAGGAACAGACCGAGTGTTTAACGAGCGACGAATCGATGGTGCTTAAAGCTTAAACCAACGCGATAAAAAAGGCGTGAAACTATGCGCGTAAACGCATGTATAGCTCATGAATGTAGGTACCAAAAATCCAAGATACATATGCGGGAAAGAAGAAAAGATAAAGGTAGACGATAAAGTAGTTCATCGTAAGGTATTTCATTAAAAAAAAACCATTCAATCCCAAACAAGAACAACAAAGGATTAAAATCAAGAAAAAGAAGCATAAAAACCCACTGTTCCGATCTTCCGAACCCAGGCTATATGATATCATCTGTCAAAGCCTTTACGCTATGCACGCAACGTTCAAGTCAAACCCGAACCAGCATCATGTTGACGGAAGCCAGAAGCCTTGGGCGTAGCGACCGTGTTACCCCTCATCCCACCATACGCCGCACCAGTTTCGTCTGCATCATCATCATTGCTGCTGCTCCCATCAGCGCTTCGACTTCGAGGAACCGTGCCCTCTACACCCCCTGCGCCTGTTTTCCAGGTTTCCGAGAGGTCGGGTTGGGGCCGGGGGACTGTTGCTGTGCCGTCTAGTTCGTAGCCTGCTGGGGCGCCGCTACCAATGTGGTTGGGATTTTGAACGAACGGGTTAGGGTTGTTCGAGGAGCCGGATCCTTGGTGGTGGTGTTGGTAGTAGCCTTGGTTTCCAGGAGGCGAATAGACGTGTTGGGCGGGTGGAGGAGAGGGGGAGGGACTGTATCGATTTGAAGGTGGGGTGATATGTGAGCCTGAGGGTTTGAAACCTGAGCTTGCACCAGCTGCTCCTGCGTTTGTGCCTAGGTGGAGAGGGAGGATGCCGCCGCCTGCGGCTGTTGGCCCATCGTCTTCGTCGCTCTTGATACGAGGGCTGTATGGTCTGTGTGAAACTTCTGAGGAGAGGGATGGGTAGTATTGGCGGTAGGCGAAGAAGGAGAGGATGACACCGAGGATGGAGCCGACGAGGATGTCGTGCCAATGATGTCTGTAATCCATGGAACGGGAGATGGCGACTAGTGCGGCGCCGCAGAACGGGAAAAGGGACACCCATGCTTTGCCCTGTCAGGAAAAAGATAAAAATAAAGATAAAATTGAATGGAAAGTCGAGATTGCGATATGTATAGATGGACGTACCGCATGACCTCTCTTATCGAACAAATGAAGCTTTCCGGCGAGGTAGAACGACAGGAAGCCCAGGCCCGCAAAGGACATGCTAGAGTGTCCACTGGGGAAGCTCCGGAAACCGTCTCTGAGCATATGGTTATCGGTCTGAGTGCAGATAGTCCAATCAGTGAGCTTGAATGGGGGGTCTGCGGCGCCAGCGGGTGGTTGACATCGGTCAATGATATCGGGACGAGGACGACCGACTGTGATTTTGACAAACTGGGTGACAGAGCCTGTGAGTGCAAGTCCCAAGGTGACTGCGGAGGAATCGGGGTGAGGATCAGCAAGCACAGAACTGTGAAGCGAACAACGTACGGCCAAGCCAAGCTGCGGAAAGTTGGAATGTTAGCCTGATGGCACTGACGGAGGGTCCAGAGAGACGACGCACAATTGTGTAGATCCCACCAGGAGCGAACGGTGAACCAGTTGATTACGGGCAGAAGGACAAGGGGAACCACTCCGCAGATGATGTAGAGCCAGACGTTGGGCACCCGTTCCTCGACTGCATACGGATGACGGAGACTGGGGAGGTGTCAATAGGTGTTGGCTTTGATCAAGATCGAAAGCTTAACGCACGAAGTGTCATCGAGCGAGAATACTCTGCGGTATCCATCGATCTTGTCCAGGGAGAGAAAGAGGGCACTGTAGATGGTCGTTGAGTGACTGGATGGCGAGGGGACGAGCTGGGCACGTACGCTAGGAGAAGGGTCATGACCCTGGAGCAGCAACATGTCAGTCGTGTGACGCCATTTACTGGGGAAAACTACGTACCAGTCCGGGGCATAGGAGAAGAGCAGCTTGCGCCTCCTCGCGGCAGAGACCTTGGGAGCCTTGTGCGGATGGCTGGGCTGGAACATGGCAGAGAGCCTGCCCTGGATGGTCATGGGGTGCGAGCGGGAGGAGGGGACTGGGGGTTGGGGGCTTTCGATTCGACTATATGACATCAACCCAGCCAGTGGATTGTGTTTTTATTGACAAGCGGAATGGGAGAAAGAGAAGCGTGGTGCTGCAGGTTTGTGTTTGGATCAAACTTAGCGACATCTTGCGCTTGGCGGACAGCCTTTCTTCTCATCCACTCCACGCGGTAATGTCCCAAGACAATCTTCTCCGCAGCATCGCGGACACCGACGACGTCCAAGGGTAACATCCAAGGCCTTCTCGTCGCCGCCAGTCCTCACCGCGTCTCTTAGCATAGACTGGAACGACCTGCGCCAGGCGATCAGAGACAGGGTTGAGCACAATGTCAAGCTCTTTACGGACCCTGCGCCTTCCCCACCCACTCCATTCAACGTCACTCCCAGCACCCAGGGAGGCTTACGTCTTGCCCCGTTTCCACCGAAGAAGTTCAGTCAACTGCATATGTACGACCCGCCTCTGAGCTACATGAATCCCGAGGAGGTCAAGGATGCCGTGCAGGCAGTCTTTGACCAGCTCGACGCCTTTGACGGGCCCCCCTTCACCATCCAGCGTCTCTGCGAACTCCTGATCGAGCCTAAGAAGCAGTACAAGTCTGTGGGCAAGTATCTACGCGCGGTGGAGAAGAGCATCTTGGTGACATCCACATACGATTCGTTCCCCCAGGACGCGTCTATCAACGCTTCTTCAAACGGACATGCTACTCCCGTTCCTTCCATTCAGCCGCTGGTCTTTACGTCGCGTTCCAGACCATCTACGCCCCTCTTTTCTCCCATCGCTTTCCTCCATGAAGATGCTCGCATCGCACGGTCGCGATCTCGATCAATATCGCCTACGAGACTTGATGATGCTGCCAGTGTCAGGGAAGCAACTCTGCCACCGCCTTCGCCCCCTCCGGACTCTGAGCCTGGGACCCCCTTGCTGCTCAGTGCAGAACTGCCTTCGAAGCCGGACGAGAAGGTGAAGCAAGAGGTTGTCGGTGAACCCTCTGTCGGGATAGGCCTGGTTGATGAACTCGACGACCCTAGCCCAGGCCATATGAGCGAGGTCCCGACACCGCTTACAGCCATCGCTGCTGGAAAGAAGAAAGGAAAGCCAATATTTGGCAGTCTGAAAGACCGGTTCGTGAAGAGCGAGATAGAAGGAGGGGAAAGTAGTAGCGAGGAAAAGGCTAGCAAAAAGCCAAAGGTGGAGGAGATGGAGGATGGGGAAAAGGTCAAGGCGGAGGAGGAAGACAACAAGATGGAGCTGGATTCATCAGAGGCCAAGTCGTAAATGTACAGTGTATTAGTACCTAGGTGTATATGCTGATAGATATCATTAGACAATAAGAATATGCAGTGACTAGCGGGTATCAACGTTCAAACGTTCATCTATCTTCAATCACTTCTTCCTTCTCGAGCTCGACTTTTAGGCCTATCCCTATACTTGAATGGACTTCTTCCTCCTTCGCCTCCACCTTCACACCGCCATCTAGCTTCCTTTTCACGCCCTTTGTCTTCTTCCCGGATACAGCGCTTGGACACAGGCCCTTCTCACTCAACACACACTCCCCACACTTTGGTCCAACGGGCACGCAAACCACCTGCCCGAACCCTACCAGCAAAGGGTTGATTTCCGTGTACAACTCCTTCGGCAGCCACCCTTCCAACCGCACTCTCGTTTCTTCTGGGGTTTTGGTAGGAGGACGGTTCCATCCGAGGCGGTTCGTGATGCGATGAACGTGCGTGTCGACTCCTATGCCCAAGTTGAGGTCCCAAGCCACCTGGAGGGTGAGATACGCCATTTTGGGGCCTACGCCTGGAAGCGAACACAGTTCCGAGGCTGTCTTTGGGACGTCCGAGCTGAAGGAGGTTTGAAGTGTCGAAGCGGTTTGTTTTATGTAGCTGTTATTAACAATAAAAACGAAATGAGAAGTCGTATTTCCGAGATTATCTAAACTACTCACCCGGCTTTGCGTCTCCAGAAACCGACTTTGCAAATGGCGTCTGAGATGACGCTTTCTTCTGCGTTTACGACGTTCTCGACGCTCAACGTGCCTCCGACTGCTGCTCGGAGCTTCGTCACGGCTGCGTCTGTCACCTCGTCTTTCGTTTGTGAGGAAAGCATGAGTGAAACCAAGGTAGCAAAGCGGCGGTTCTACATGATCCGAAAACACAGTTAGTGTAAGTAGAAGGAACGTCAAAAAGGACAGTAAGCAGAGATGCTGAACGTACCTTTGGATCCGACTCTTTATTCTGAGCCTGTGCGCATCCCATTGTATCGACAGGAGCAACGATTTTGGCTCGCATTTCCTTGATTAGCGCGTAAACCTCTTCCCAGTTCTTCGGGGGCGAATTCGTCGTCGAGACGGCAGCAGTCGTTTTAGAAACAACTGTTTTCCGAGTCGCTTTCGTTGCTCGAGTCGAAGCTTTCCGTTTAGCCGGCGAACTGCGTTTCGAGTCTGGTGTATACTCTTCTGCCGAGTCCGGGTCGCCGCCCTCTTCCAGTTCCCCCTCCGCCAACTTGAAGTCTTCGTCGTCGAGACGGAGGAGTGTCTCTACACCCTCCTCTTTCTTCACCTTCCGGAGCAGTTCCTCAGCTTGGGTCTCCACCGCCTCCGCTTTGGCCTTCCCCTTCCCTTTCCCCTTTGTCTTGGCTTCGACCAATTTGTTGCGTAAAGCCAGTAAAGGTGATGCCTTTGACACCGCTGCCCCATAGCCCAAATCCTCCATGTCCATGTCTTCGACTGGCTCTAGTTTCACCCGTTTTCGCGGGGACCTTCGAAGGGCCCCGTCATCCGCAGCCCCACTAGGCTCTCCTTGTTCGACGAGACTTTGTGTGGAGTCTAAGGTGAACAGGGTGACGGAGGAGTTGAGTTGGCTTGGTTGAGATGCGAGGTTCGAAGTAGACTTCGAAGTGGTAGAGGAGCTACCAGCTTTGGTGCTGGACGAGGCAGCAGCAGCAGTGGATTTCCGAGGCATTTGGAAAGCCAGCTGCAAGGTAGCGAGGCTAGCGCGAGTGTTAACCAAGAAGTGTCGCCGGAGCAGTATGTTTTTTAATTCAGAAAGATTTAGTACGAAGGGTATGCAATAAGCCCCTTAGATATGATATGTGTTGGAGGAGGGAGGAGAACGTTTGTCTGCCAGCTGTAGTCACGGTGGCCGTCGTGGTCAATTGAAAGTCACTGAGTCAGAGTTCGGGTGTGAGTCCCAAAATGGGATCCGACCACTGGGACCGCGACCTTGGTCGGTTCAGAGGCACCCACTGTGAGCGACCTAGATTATCTCGGGGTGAACTCGTTGAAGTGAGCGAAAGGTATACGTCGTTGGCCTCCTTGTCATTTCGGGACCAACGGTCTCCAGAGCCGCAAAACGCGTCGAAAGGGCAAACAAACCTATTAGGGCCTTTCTCCATGAACTTGAAGGATTCACTCGAGATCCCGGACTCAACTTTAAGCTTTCGCACTCATTCTAAAACTGCTATGCAATGACCACTAATACCCTCTCGTTGGCATTACGCGTTTTCTTCTAGTCAGCTGCGAGTAGGTCCAGTAAGCCCAGACGAAAGGATCGATCGATATTCGATTGACAGGCGGAAAGGAGGAGGATGACATCTTCTTTTACTTCGACTCGTAACTGGACGCCGAATAAACCGTGCGTGAACGCTTGGAATTTGACGAGCTACCTCTGTTTAAAGCAAAGTTTGAAAGCCTCGCCCAGCACCAGTAACCGACGCGGGCACCCCAGAGCCCTCAAACAAGCGCGATACCCTCTTCCAGTCGAGGCTGACCGCCGGATCGACGACACAAAAATAGTAACGATGATGCTAGCGTCGTCACCTTCCGCCTCTGGAATTCACAAGCCAGCTTGGTTGGCTGACCCTTTCCCTCATCTCTGGCTAACGGGCGTGGTTTTGACCTATTTCTGGCTCACCGCCAGCCACCCCCCGCTGGCCTATAAAGATCGTTCCCTCCCTCTCGCATTTCTCCCCATCCCCACTTCTCTCTTGTCTTCTACCTTCTACCACTGCCTACTATCGGTGGCCCGTCCTCGCCTTCGCAGGGAGTGACCCGCCTAGTAGCGCTCTCGTTCTCCTTCCAGATGGCGTCACCTTCAGGTGCGTATGCCTTTCGCGAGCTCGCGTCGGCGGCGGCTACTGACACGTCTTTGAACAGCGTACCCGACGCGCTATACGTTGTCCAGCATCCTTGTCGTCTGGATGGGGTGTAGATGGGGCCTCGCTGTTCGTTGTAGCACCGGCGGGGTGGGAGGTAGTCGTCCGACATGATATTACCACCGTTCGTTCCGTCAGTCGTACATCACGTCGCGTTAGATAGCCTGCTTGTCGTAGTAGGGGCCGTAGTCGTAGTCGTAGATAGTTCCCCGAGGTGGGCGGGAAGCGCCCAGTGCGCTTCCTCCCTCGTGCTCCCTTGTCGTGGGCCTCGGGCTTAGGTGATCGTCCACAAAGATGGCGACGCCGACCAAGAGCACGTTAAGTAGAGTCGGGTGCGAGGGGGCGGCGCCTGCCGCAAACTGACGTGTCTATCCCGCCTCTGGGGGTAGATGTAGTCAAGCTTCCGGCCGTTTCCCAGTGACCACCCGACTCCCCAAGAGTCGTAGCCAAAGAGGCGACCTGAGTCGGTGTGAGGAGACGGTGCATGCGCAAACTGACATGTCTATCCCGCCTGCGGGGGTAGATATAGCCAAGCTTCCTACCGTTCAATCCGATGATCACCGACTCCTTCCCGAGGTGGGTGGGAGGCGCTCAACGCACCTCCTTCCTCGTGCTCCCTTGTCGTGGGCCTCGGGCTTGTAGGCAGCTGTCCAGCTAGCAATAGCTGGCACTGCCGACCAAGAGCACGTTAAATTCTAGTACCAGTAGTCGTAATGTAGACCTGAGTACTGAGTCAGGTGTGAGGGGGCGGCGCCTGCCGCAAACTGACGTGTCTATCCCGCCTTTGGGGGTAGATGTAGCCAAGCTTCCGGCCGTTTCCCAGTGACCACCCGACTCCCCAAGAGTCTCCCTAGGAGTCGTAGCCGCAGAGTCGGCCTGAGTTCGGTGTGAGGAGACGGTGCATGCGCAAACTGACATGTCTATCCCGCCTGTGGGGGTAGATATAGCCAAGCTTCCTGCCGTTCAATCCGATGACCACCGGACTCCTGGGCGATGCAAGCGCAAACGGTCACTTCTACCCTCGTAGCTCCGAGGGGAGGGCTGACCCTGCATCCTTGTCGTACCCAGTTTTCCCGAGGTGGGTGGGAGGTGCCTGCGGCCTCCTTCCTCGTGCTCCCTTGTCGTGGGCCTCGGGCTTGTAGGCAGTTGTCCGGCTAGCAATAGCTGAGGCTGCNGACCAAGAGCACGTTAAATCATAGGATAAGCATGTAGTAGGATACCTTCAATGGAAAGAGAAAAGATTTCAAGATCAGAGTTGGATAGCTCGGGCACCATAAGAGGAGAACAGAGAAATATGTAGGGGTGAAGCTTTGAGGCGTCTTGAGTTGATCCGGTTCCGGAAGCGGATTATTCAGGGTTGTCGATCCGGTTTTGGTCCACAGGCGCGTTACTTCGTTCACCTTTAGTCCTGCCTGGATCACCTAGACTTCCAAGGGATTGCCTCATCATTGTCGTCTCATTTACTGGTGACCTCCCGAATGGCAATGGTGACGAGTTGTTAGCTCTATCGCCATTGCTCTCCCTGCTGCAAAATGCCGCGAATCTACGATCGACGGGAGCCACATACTTACCGGTGAGCAAGCAGCTCTCGTAGATAGAAAAAAGCTAACGCTTCTCCCTTCTGACTGTGGATGAACTCGATAGAGGACACCGTCGACAGTCGTTCTTCCAGGCTTCAGATATCAACGAACTCGTCGAGATTAGAGCTCGGCAGCGAACGTTTCATGGAGCGTACAGTCGAACGGCTCTTGGTGCACTCGGGTATGCTTTAACCATTCTACGGCTATTTGATCCTGCTTTCCATCACAGTACGTCTTTTCTCCTCTGTCGGTGTACTCTTCTCCTTGAGCTAACCGATTCACCAACCTACCCATCTGTTCATTCCCGATCTTCTCGCCTCCTTGTATCCGCCCACTCTCTTCAAATTGTGGACCGCTACCAGTCGGACTCCTATTTGCAATACTTGGCTTTTTCCTCTTCATCATTGCCTTCTTCCGCGCCCGACACTCTACACACGATTTCGCCGACAGACATAAAGAAGCCATCTTCTCTGACGAAGCTATCCAGACCGTTGGGCAGTCGAACACTCGGGTTTTTGGTCGCCCGTTCGTTACGGCTGGATGGAGTGTATTGCAGGTTGCGGCTGTGGTAGGGGCGGCGGAGATTGTACTTTTTGTCCTTATCATGATTCGGTAGGCAACTCGCTTTTCTCGCTCTCCAGCGACAATGGTTCTGGAAATGGGGTTAATTGATTTAACGGTGACCTTGAGTAATCCTTGTTGGCTGAAGGAGAATAGGCAATAGGTACGTTGCATGCGCCGTGCTTCACTTAGAAGTGCCTTTACTGATCATGAGATGCTTCCAGCTACATACATACTCTATTATCTAATCAGGTTCTTTCTGCGTCAGTACCCTGTATCGATACATTCAATGGGACCCAAAAGTTCACGGTTTTCGATTCATTTCTCAAATGTTAACAGACTTCCATCGTCATATTTCACCGTCCATGTTTCTCCATTGCCTCGTGGGTCGGTGTCCAGGAGATTCTGACACTCTGCTGCATCGGATGAAGAAACCTTGAAGCCTCCACAGACGATAAATACGACGGTTCGCTCTTCTTCTGGAGAGCCTCCCGGTAGGAGTTTATTAAAGAGAGCTCGGTGGTACGCTGGAACGAGGGTGGTAGAGCAGGACAATTCCACTAACATCTTCTGGTCATCTATAGACGCGTGAGCAAGACAGCTTCCTCGTGAAACGGCATTCAACTTACTGGCGAACAGTGCCAGGGTCTCCATGCTTATGCCATCTGGTACGCTGACGCATTTCACCCCACCTGGCCAATCTAAAGCCATTCTCACTATGGCCCCGGCCGGTTCAGAGGCCCCCAACGACCCAGACGCTTTTGAATCGAACTTGTGGAAATGCGCGAGATAGACGTCGTTGGCCTTGTCATGGACCAGTTCGACGGTGGGCGGCAATTCCTTTTTCTCAGCGTTGAAACGCCCCTTGTTCAAGGACATTGAATGATAGAAGCAATCTGACCCCATAGTCTCCAAAGCTACGATTGGGACTGTGAAAGCAAAGTCATCAGCGACATTCGAAGTAACCAGGAAGCAACTTGCCGTCCTCCCATCCGACAGCTTTGCATCCTTTTAGAATGCCACCAAGCAATCCTGCCCCTCCTACGCTGCAGAAGATTGCACTAGGCTTCTTGGAGATTTCATCATAAATCTCTCTGATCATGGAGCTGTGACCTTCCCAAACCAGTGGATCGTCGTACGCAGGCACCATGACTCTGCATTATTGTTCATAAGATGTTTTCAACGTACAGAATTCGGACAGGACTCACGAATCTGGTTCCGTGTCAACGAACTCCTTCGCAGCGGCTAACGCGGCATTGTAACATGTACCAACAACTACCACCTCTGCTTCCTCACTCTTCAGCAACTGGAGCGTACTCGGTGAAACGAATTCCGGGATGTACACTGTACACCGTGATTTCAGCCTCCTGGCAGCACAGGCCGCAGCCAACCCTGCGTTTCCACCAGACGCGATGACGAAATGGGCATGGTCACCGATTTCAATTTGCTTCTGCAAGATGAAGTGGGAAATTCCCCGGTACTTGAATGAGTGTGAAGGGTGCATATTCTAGTGTTAGAGAAGTGTCAGAAGTCTGAACACGTTCAGTATTTGATGAGATTCGCACCTCCAACTTAAGGTAGGCCTCTACGCCGAGCGATCGAGAAATCTGGTGTGCGTATTTGAGCGGCGTTTCAGTCCATAGTGTCAATAGGCCACCTGCGAGAGACATTGTCAGATCGATGTCGTGGCGGTATAGCGTAAAGAGCTATTCTTTCTCCACGGCTGCCTTTTCCTGCATTACCGGGGTTTCCAGAGGCTTCCAGCTGCCGTGGAGTCATTTTCTAAATTGCATCCGATTCACGGTCCCGCCTTTACTCTGTACAGCTGTGCGCGTGACGGAACCAGGAACTATGTCGCGTTTCGTAACTCGATCGAGACGGTAAGGAATGTGCTGTCAAGGGTATGGACGGGTGAAGTTGGGGCGTGACGAGACGCGCTCATTAGAGTCACCCGTTCGTGACAGGACGCGGGTGTGTGACAGCTGCTCGTCGCTGTTTCCGTTTGTTTTTTCTGCGAACGCGACGAAAGTAAGATCAAGGAGATGATTGCAGTCAGAAAAATGACACATCATCCTTCCCGAGGGGTTGCGAAATTTGTGGACCCGTTTAGCGGCGATGCCGGCAAACTTAAGATTTTGCCAGTCAAAGCAAATTCCCAGGGCAAATTCCAACCACAACTTCATGCACGTCACCGGGGCCAGCCTATGGGCCTCCGCGACTCTTCGTGCCACCAGAGTTGGTGCCATACGGTATAGTGGCCAGCCAAGCAGCTACCATGCAGCGAATAGGAGACTGACCATACCGGCCAATGATGGAGCAGCAGCATGGGCCGCCAAATCCCGTGGCAGGTCATTCGTCACTGGTGGAACACATAATCGAAATCGAACCCCATTCCAGAAAAGATTATCTGCGCTTCATCCGATACGACATTACTGCTCGCATCTTCAAGATATTATAATGGCTACTCCCGCACCTGCGACAGAGAACCCAGACCATTACAGGCTTCCGACTGATGTCAAGCCTACTCACTACGATGTGGTCATCAAGACAGATCTCGAGGCATCGACCTTCCAAGGTTTTGTCAGGGCCAGGTGTGTAGTGCATTCAATCGGCCAAATTATCCGCTAAACAACAAGCACATAGCTTCGATGTCGTGAAGGAAACGTCATCCATTACATTGAACACTACCGCTCTTGACTTGGGCAAGGTGTAAGTTCGTTTGCGTCGTGAGACAAGGAGGCCGCACTGACCCCTCGACAGTACCGTCCACTCCGACGCACTCAAGGGCCACCAAACTCCTACCGACCAGTCTTTCGATAAAACCCAGGAACGCGCATCCTTCCAGCTCGAAAGCCCGCTTCCTGCGGGCTCCAAAGGAGATATCAAGATTCATTTCTCTGGTGAACTGACTGGAAGCATGTTGGGATACTACAAGTCTTCCTGGGAGGACGACGGAAAGAGCAAGAGCTACGCCCTTACGCAGTTCGAGGTAAGTGCTACGAACCTTCGCTTTACACTCTCTCATACCATGAACAGCCCACTGCTGCCCGCCGTGCCTTCCCCTGTTGGGATGAACCTCTTCTCAAAGCGACTTTTGGTATCACTATGATCTCTCGCGACGGAACCACTAACCTGAGCAATATGCCTGCTACCTCTGAGGAATTGCTCGGGCCCAACTCGGACGTTTCTGAAGATGTGAGGGAGCTTACCGCGTCTTTCAAGCCGGAAGAGAAGTGGAAGATCACGAAGTTCGAGAATACTCCTCCCATGTCGACGTACATCGTCGCAGTGGCCAATGGTGACTTCAAATTCCTGGAAACTTCCGTGAAGATGCCGTTGAGCGGCAAGACCATTCCTTTGCGCATTTACAGTCAGTATAGTGTCTTCCATTATCAGAAGGCCTTCGATCTAATGCTGTTCTGCTACTCAGCGACCCCGGATGTGATCCATCAGGCACAATTCGCTTTGGACGTCAAGGCTGCTGCTCTACCTCTCTACGAGAAAATCTTCAATGTCGAATATCCTCTTCCTAAGCTTGACACGCTTGTGGCACATGATTTCGATGCAGGTGCCTGCATTTCTTGTCCCCTTCTTAAAGACTCATCCTAACTTCTAGCTAGGCGCTATGGAAAACTGGGGTCTCATCACTGGACGAACCAGTGTTTTCCTTTTGGACCCTGAGCGGGCGGACCAACAATCCAAGAAGCGTGTTGCGACTGTCCAGAGTCATGAGGTTGCTCACATGTGGTCTGTCATCCAACTGAACTCTTCGTTTTGTTTAGCTTCTAACCAGGTAAACCGAATTTTCCAGGTTTGGAAACATCACAACCATGGAATGGTGGAACTATCTTTATCTTAACGAAGGTGCGTCGACTTGACATTCACCATGCGATGCCCCGCTGATTGTGAGGCAAAACAGGCTTCGCGACTTTGGTACGCCGTTTTCTGCCGCGTAATTTTGCTTGTCAGTTAACGTTGTTGCGGTCAGATGGGTGAAGTCATTATTCCAGGTAGGTCGTCTTCGTTCAATTAAGCGGTTAAAATGCTCATCCGCTACTATTCTAGATAAGCAAGTCGTCCTCTCGGATGTATCCCCGTACTAAGGTCTAACTGCTCTTCTCTCCAGGATCTTCCCAGAATGGCGCGTGGACTCGGAGTTCATCTCAGATCATCTCAATCGTGCTCTAGGCTTGGACGCGAAGCTGTCTTCACACCCAATTGAGGTTGACTGTCCAGATGCTAACCATATCAATCAGGTATGTACACACACTTTAGCGGCCCCGACCAATATAGCTTCCACGCGCTGACCTCTTGTAAGATCTTCGATGCTCTCTCTTACTCCAAAGCTGCTTCAGGTAAGAATGAATCCCCTGTGTGACGAACTGGGCTTCCGCTTACCATTCAATTTAGTCCTTCGCATGCTTTCCAACTATGTTGGCGAAGATCGTTTCTTGAAGGGAGTTTCCCTCTATCTCAAGAAGAAACTGTTTGCCAACAGTAAGACTCACGATTTGTGGGAGGGAATCGGCACTGCAACTGCATTGAACATCACGGAGTTGATGGAAAACTGGATCACCAAGGTGCGTTTTCTGCAAAGAGATGCAAGCTGCCGAAGGCTTTGATTGACGAACGATTGCTCGTTCATTTGACTAGATTGGCTTCCCTTACCTTACTGTGACCGAAGAGGCAAACGGAATTCGTGTTCGTCAAAATAGGTTCTTGGAAGGCGGCGCTGCCGAGCCCAAGGACGATGAGACTATCTGGTGAGCTCACTGTTCTTTCCATTGTTTGCCTCTTCCTCGGTCTGTGGTGGTCCTTGCGCCACAGTCCCTTATTCATTGGTGTCCACCCGAAAAGTGTAAGCTAACGACGAATGGCTTTATGGCGCCCTTGCACCAATTTATCTATTAGGAATATCCCATTGTTCATTCTTTCCGCCCAAGATGGAGGGAAATTTACCGCGGACAAAACGGCGATTCTTCAGGAGCGAGAACGTGTTTTCCCTGTTGATACATCCAAGCCGTTCAAATTGAACGCAGGTACTGTCGGCGTCTGTAAGTCTTGCTATGCCCTTAGCCCCAGCTCTTCGGTTCCCACTAAAATGGGTGTTCTACAGACCGCGTCCTCTACACCCCAGAGCGGTTGGTCAAGATCGCTGAAGAGGCCGCGAAGAAGGACTCTGTCATCGGTGTGAATGACCGGCTGGGACTGGTTTATGATGTTTTGGCACTCTCCAAGGCTGGTCTAGCTCCGTTGAGCAGCGCTTTGACTGTCGTCGACAAGCTCAAGGACGAGACCGAATGTACGTTAGGCGAAGCTATCTCTGGCCGTATCAATATTCACGCTCCCCTCAGATCTGGTTTGGGACGGTATTGGTGACAGCATCAGCGGTCTTGTATCGATCTGGTGGGAGAATCCTGAAGTCGTTGACAAGCTGTATGCCTTCCGTCGAGTAGGTTTTTATCTCTTCCTGTTGGCCCACTCTTTTACTGAATGCGCCACAGAGCCTCTTCACCCCCATCGTCGATAGATTGGGCTACGAGTTCAACGAATCCGATTCCAGGGACGTCAAGCTTCTCCGCAAGCTTGCTATCACTCAAGCTGCTGGTGGTAAAGAACCTAAGTAGGCAGTCTGCAAATCGTTAGCGATTAACTCCTGACCTTGCCATTGTTCACAGGGTGCTCGATGAGCTGAAGAGCCGCTTTGACCACTTCGCCAAGACTGGGGATGACTCCAAGATTCCTGCCGACCTGCAGCAGGTCATTTTCTCAACCGCCGTCAAGTATGGTGGTGAAGCAGAATATAATGCTATCCTTCAAGCTCACGACAAGCCCAAGACCCCTATGCAGAAGATTGCTGCCATGTTAGTGCTTTTTCCTTCTTGCAGGAAAATTTCCTGATGTTTGAACATCAACCAGGATTGCGTTCGGTAATGCACAGGACTCGGCGCTGATTAAGAGGACCTTTGACGCTATCTCGACCAAGGCGAGGGATCAGGACATCATGTACTACTTTGCTGGCCTAGCTGCCAACTTCAAGACGCGAAAACTGCTGTTCGAGTATTTCCAAGAACACTACGCCGAGGTATGGATGACTCAGAGTATTCTTGCCACGTACCTGATCTAATTTGGCGCTTAGCTCTCCAAACGCTTTGAAGGCAACTTTACGATGCAATACTTGGTGCGGTACTCTATGGACTTTTTGTCGACCCAGAAGGATCTGCAGAGCACGGAAGACTTTTTCAAGGACAAAGACACATCCAAGTACAACCAGTCGCTGAACCAGACTCTGGACACCATTCGGGCGAAGATTGCGTATATTGATAGGTCGACGAAAGACCTGGAGGAGTGGCTGGGCGGGTGGGAGCGTCGGCAATGATTATATAGCGCATCTGGTTCTGCGTCAACAGACTCCTTCGTAGCGGTTAACGCGGCATTGTAGCGTGCAATAACAACCAACACTTGCTTCTTCACTCTTCAGCGACTGGAGCGTACTCGGTGAAACGCCTTCCAGGATTTACACTGTACACGATTTCAGCCTCCTGGCAGCACAAGCCGCAGCCCTGCGTTTCCACCAGATGCGATGACGAAATGTGCATGGTCACTGATTTCGGCTTTCGTCTGCAAGATAAAACGGGAGATTGCTCGGTACTTGAATAAGTGTGAAGGGTGTCAATTCTGGTGTTAGTGAAGTGTCATGAGCCTGAATAGCGTCGAGTATTCAATGAAACTCGCGAACCTCCAGCTTAAGGTAGGCCTTCACGCCGAGTAGTCGAGAAATGTAGTGTGCATAGTATTTGAGCGGCATTTCAGTCCATACTAGTAGCGTCAGGAGGTCACCTCCGACAGACACTGTCAGATCGGTATCGTGATGGTATCTTTTAAAGAGCTGTTCTTTCTCAGCTTGCCATTTCCTGCGCCATCGGGGTTTCCAGAGGCTTCCAGTTGCTGTAGAGCCATCTTCTAAATTGCATCCGATTCACCGTTCCGCCTCTGTACAACCGTGCGCGTGACGGATTCAGAACCAAACCACGCAGACGGCTCGGTTGATAGATAGGAACCACCCCGCGTTTCGTAGCTCAACTGAGACAGTAAGGAACCATGGCTTGTGTCGTCGAGGATGAGAGGCGTGACGAGACGCGCTCATTAGAGTCAGCAGTTCGTGACAGGACGCGAATGCGTGACAACTGTTCGTCGCTCTTATTTCCTGTCATTCTTTCTGCAAACGCGAAGAAAGTAAGGTCGAGGAGATGATTACAGCTAGAAAGGTCACAAAGCCTTACCGAGGAGTTGCGAAAAGTCCTGGGCGTTTGTGGACCCGTTGAGCGGTGATGCCGGTAAACCTAAGCTTTGGCCATCGTCCAAGCAAATTCCCAGGGCAAACTCCAACCACAACTTCATGCACGTCGCCGGGGCCAACCTATGGGCCTCCGCGACACTTCGCGCCACAAGAGTTGGTGCTATACGGTATAGTGGCCAGCCAAGCAGCTACCGTGCAGGTCTCCTGACCATACAAACCAATGATGGAGCAAGGGCGGGTCACTCGTCACTGGTGGAACACATAATCGAAATCGAAACCCATTCCAGAACAGATTATCTGCCCTCCATCCGATACGACACTACTGCTCACATCTTCAAGGTATCATAATGGCCACTCCCACCTCCTCTTCAGAGAACCAAGATCATTACAGGCTTCCGACCGATGTCAAGCCTACTCATTACGATGTGGTCATCAAGACAGATCTTGAGGCATCGACCTTCCAAGGTGTTGTCAAGACCAGGTGTGTAGTGCATAAAACGGGGCCAATTACCTGCTAAACAATATAGCTTCGATGTCATGAAGGAAACCTCGTCCATTACCTTGAACACCACCGCTCTTGACTTGGGCAAGGTGTAAGTTCGCTTGCGTCATGAGCCAAGTAGGCCTCATTGAACCCTCTACAGTACCGTCCACTCCGGCGCACTCAAGGGCCACCAAACTCCTACCGATCGGTCCTTCGATAACACCCAGGAACGCGCATCCTTCCAGCTCGAAAGCCCCGCTTCCTGCGGGTTCCAAAGGAGATATCAAGATTCACTTCTCCGGTGAACTGACTGGAAGTATGACGGGATACTACAAGTCTTCCTGGGAAGACGAAGGAAAGAGCAGGAGCTACGCCCTTACCCAGTTTGAGGTAAGTGCTGAGAAGCATTGCTTTACACTCTCTCAGACCATGAACAGCCCACTGCTGCCCGCCGTGCCTTCCCTTGCTGGGATGAACCTCTTCTCAAAGCGACTTTTGGTATCACTATGATCTCTCGCGAGGGAACTACCAACCTAAGCAATATGCCTGCTACCTCTGAGGAATTGCTCGGGCCCAACTCGGACGTTTCTGAAGATGTGAGGGAGCTTACCGCGTCTTTCAAGCCGGAAGAGAAGTGGAAGATCACGAAGTTCGAGAATACTCCTCCCATGTCGACGTACATTGTCGCAGTGGCCAACGGGGACTTCAAATTCCTGGAAACCTCCGTGAAGATGCCGTTGAGCGGCAAGACCATTCCTTTGCGCATTTACAGTCAGTATAATATCTTTGCTTCTTAGAAGGCTTTCGATCTAATGTTGCTGCGCTGTTCAGCGACCTCGGATGTGATCCACCAGGCACAATTCGCTTTAGACATCAAGGCTGCTGCTCTACCTCTGTATGAGAAAATCTTCAATGTCGAATACCCTCTTCCCAAGCTCGATACGCTTGTAGCACATGATTTCGATGCAAGTGCCTGGATTTCTCATCCCCTTCCTAAAACTCACCCTAACTTCTAGCTAGGCGCTATGGAGAACTGGGGTCTCATCACTGGACGAACCAGTTATTTCCTTTTGGACCCTGAGCGGGCGGACCAGCACTCCAAGAAGCGCGTTGCGACTGTCCAGAGCCATGAGGTTGCTCACATGTGGTCTGTCATCTAATTGAAGTCTTCGTCTCGCATCCGGCTTCTCAAACCGAAATTTCCAGGTTTGGAAACATCACAACCATGGAATGGTGGAACTATCTTTATCTTAACGAAGGTGCGTCTATTTGTCATTCACCATGCGATACCCCGCTGATTGTGAGGCAAAATAGGCTTCGCGACTTTGGTGCGCCTTTTTTGTACCGCGTAATTTTGCCCGTCAGTTAACGTTGTTGCGGTCAGATGGGTGAAGTCATTATTCCAGGTAGGGTATCTTCGTTCATTTAAGCTGCTGAAATTCTCATCCGCTGCTATTCTAGATAAGCAAGTCATCCTCTCGCATATATCCGCGTACCAGGGTCTAACTGCTCTGCCCTCCAGGATCTTCCCAGAATGGCGCGTGGACTCGGAGTTCATCTCAGACCATCTCAATCGTGCTCTTGCCTTGGACGGGAAGCTGTCTTCACATCCAATTGAGGTTGAATGCCCAGACGCTAACCATATCAATCAGGTATGTATGCGCACTTTAGCGGCCCCAACCAATATCGCTTCCACGAGCTGACCTCTTGTAAGATCTTCGATGATCTCTCTTACTCCAAAGCTGCTTCAGGTAAAATGAATCCCGCGTTGTGACGAAATGTACTTCCGCTTACCACTCGAATTAGTCCTTCGCATGCTTTCCAACTATGTTGGCGAGGACCGTTTCTTGAAGGGAGTTTCCCTCTATCTCAAGAAGAAGTTGTTTGCAAACAGTAAGACCCACGATCTGTGGGAAGGCATCGGCACTGCAACCGGCTTGAACATCACGGAGTTGATGGACAACTGGATCGCCAAAGTGCGTTTTCTGCAAAGTAGATGCAAAGCTGCCGAAGGCTTTGATTGACGAACAATTGCTCGTTTGTTTGACTAGATTGGCTTCCCTTATCTTACTGTGACTGAAGAGGCAAACGGAATCCGTGTTCGTCAAAATAGGTTCTTGGAAAGCGGCGCTGCCGAGCCCAAGGACGACGAGACCATCTGGTGAGCTCACTGTTCTTTCCATCATTTGCCTCTTCTTTGGCCCTTGCGCCACAATTCCTTATTCATTGGTATCCAATCCTGAAAAGTGTAAGCTAACAACGAATGGTTTTATTGCGCCCCTGCCCCAATTTATCTACTAGGAATATCCCATTGTTCATTCTTTCCGCTCAAGACGGAGGGAAATTTAGCGTGGACAAGACGGCGATTCTTCAGGAGCGGGAAGGTGTTTTCCCCATTGATACAACCAAGCCGTTTAAATTGAACGCAAGCACTGTCGGCGTCTGTAAGCCTTGTTTTGCCCTTACCCCCCCAGCTTTTCGGCTCCCCACTAAAATGGCTGTTCTACAGACCGCGTCCTGTACACCCCAGAGCGGTTGGTCAAGATCGCTGAAGAAGCCTCGAAGAAGGACTCTGTCTTTGGCGTGAATGACCGGGTAGGACTGGTTTATGATGTTTTGGCACTCTCCAAGTCTGGTCTGGCTCCGCTGAGCAGCGCTTTGACTGTCGTCGACAAGCTCAAAGACGAGACTGAATGTACGTTTAGACCAAGTTCTTTCCTGTCGTACCAGTATTCACACTCCCCTTAGATCTGGTCTGGGATGGTATCGGTGACAGCATCAGCGGTCTTGTATCGATCTGGTGGGAGAATCCTGAAGTCGTTGACAAGTTGAATGCCTTCCGTCGAGTAGGTTTTTATCTTCCCGTTGGCTGACTCTTTCACTGAATGCGTGGACAGAGCCTCTTCACCCCCATCGTCGATAGATTGGGTTACGAGTTCAACGAATCCGATTCCAGGGACGTCAAGCTCCTCCGCAAGCTTGCTATCACTCAAGCTGCCGGTGGTAAAGAATCTAAGTAGGCAGTCTGCGAATCGTTACCGATTAACTCCTGACCTTGCCATTCTTCGCAGGGTGCTCGACGAGTTGAAGAGCCGCTTTGACCACTTCGCCAAGACTGGGGATGACTCCAAGATTCCTGCCGACTTGCAGCAGGTCATTTTCTCGGCCGCCGTCAAGTATGGTGGTGAAGCCGAGTATGATGCCATCCTTCGAGCACACGACAAGCCCAAGACTCCTATGCAGAAGCTCGCTGCCATGTAAGTGCTTCTTCCTCCCTGCAGAGAGACCTATTGACGTTCAAGCATTGACCAGAATAGCCCTCGGTAATGCACAGAAACCTGAGCTGATTAAGAGGACCTTTGGTCTTATCTCGACCAAGGCCAGGGATCAGGACATCACGGAATACTTTGCTGGTCTGGCTGCCAACTTCAAGACGCGAAAACTGTTGTTCGACTATTTCCGAGACCACTACACCGAGGTATGGATGACCGAAAGTGTTCTTGCCACGTAGCTGGTCTAATATGGTGTTCAGCTCTTCAAGCGCCTTGAAGGCAACTTTACGATGCAATACTTGGTGGAGTACTCGATGGACTTTTTGTCGACCCAGAAGGATCTGCAGATCACGGAAGACTTTTTCAAGGACAAGGACACGTCCAAGTACAACCAGTCGCTGAACCAGACCCTGGACGCTATCCGGGCGAAGATTGCGTATATTGATAGGTCCACGGCGGATCTGGAGGAGTGGCTGGGCGAGTGGGAGCGTCGGCAATGATTACATAATCGCATAGCAGTACTAGGATAGAGAGATTTGCGGTTTCTCCATGTTTTCGACATATAAAAATGCCAGCCTTTGATCCTGTTCGCGATGCTGTCCTTAATTCCCCCGTCGAGACCCATAATCCTTCGCTCATCTCCCCGCTCGCCTCGCCCTCGCTGTCCAGACGTGCCACCGACCTCTCCGTCCTCCTCAACTCGGAACCCCCGGGGCTGCCAGCACCAACGGCGCCATCCAACAGCAGCAGGGCCTCCTCCTTCTCTCATCATGCCATAGAAGACAACAAGCTCGCGTCGTCGGAGCCTTTGGCCCGTCGATACGCGAGCTCGCGATCCGCATCTTCGAGTCATGGTCAGCTGCCACCCTACCCCAGTCCTGCCCAGGAATCAACCCCGTCTCCGACGGTATACAGCAACAACAGTCAGCAATTCGACTATCAAAGACCGTCGTCGTCATCCTCGAGCTCTACAACACACAGACAAACCGGTGGGCGAAGCGGTGCCCCCGGACGACACACTCGAACATCTTCACCGTCTATGCCGCCACCCCATACACCTCCTCCAGGATCAAATGCTTTTCCTGGTCCACCTGATGCTGTTCCTGGTCCACCTGATGCTATTCCTGGTCCACCTGAAATGAATTCCGGAGTCTTGAAGCGCCCAACGAACACCTTTGCCACCAGCAGTATCCCTTATCGACCGACAAAACGAATCTCACCGCCCGGTTCTGTGCTTATTCCCTTGTCTCAGAAAGAAATCGAGTCGTTCAGGACTTTCCAGGGGCAAGGTACAAGGCGTTTGGGTGCAATACTTGGGAGGAGAAAGAGAAGTGGGAGCGAGGAGGCTTCGCTTCCTCCCGCAAAGAGGCAGGATGTCAAAGTGGTCGTTGAGCATTGTACGTTCCTTTTTATTCATCGCCCCAATCCAGTCAGCGTCCTTATATTCCACCCTTTCTGTTTTCAGACAACTCGCGCCCAGACGTTGGCGTCGTGCAACGTCAGGAATCTCCTATCATCGGCCTCAAGAGCTTCAATAACTGGGTCAAATCCGTGTTGATAACCCGCTTCGCACATCCAGTACTGCAGAAGAGCAACCTTTCGAGCTATGGGCAAGGCAGGCGGGGCGGAGGACGTGGCAAAGTGCTGGACATGGGCTGTGGGAAGGGTGGAGACATAACGAAATGGTCAAAAGCCAGAATCAAGGAACTGTTATGCGTCGGTGCGTCTTATCACTTTCTCCTTCAAGACTCCGAGGAGTCTTAATGACGTGCATGCGTTATGATAGATATCGCGGACGTTTCAGTCGGCCAGGCCCGCAGCCGATATCAATCAATGGACTCCTCAAGGTTTGACGCATCGTTTGCCGCGCTAGATTGTTACACCGAGCCCCTAGCAAAAGCATTCTCGCCTGCGAAACTGTCAACACCGTTTGATGTTGTATCGATGCAGTTTTGTATGCACTATGCCTTTGAAACCCTCGAAAAAACACGCACGATGCTGGATAATGTCAGTCGGTATTTGAGGCCTGGAGGTGTATTCATTGGAACGATTCCTAATTCTGAGCTGCTTATGTGTGTACCCTTCGTGATTTCCCTTTGCTTCTAGTTCAAATTTTGCTGATTACATATCTTTCTTCAAGGCAAGAGCTCGACGCTCTCCCACCTGACACAGATGACCTTACCTTTGGCAACAATGTCTACCAAATTCGCTTTGAACAACGAGAACCTAGGCCCACATTTGGGCACAAATACTGGTTCTTCCTCAAAGACGCCGTGGAAGACGTCCCAGAGTATGTCGTACACTGGGACAATTTCGTCGAGTACGCTCTATACAACCTCTCGCCCACCAACTCAGTCTCTGACGGATGTTTTCGTTCCCTTCATTTAGATTGGCGGCTGGATACGGCCTATACCCAACGTACAAGGAAGAATTCCACCAGGTTTTCGACGAGCACCAGAAT
>SDEE01001249.1:0-10549 GCA_004126415.1 Candolleomyces aberdarensis | reverse complement strand
TTGGCAGTTCTCAAAAGAAGATAATCTGCCGTGCACTTGTATTACCATGTACTAAAAATAGCTACTGATCCGGATTGATTTACTTCGATCTGCGAAGGCAGACCCCCTCTAAGAAGGGGCTTCCGACCGTTGAGGAGAAGGCCCTCTTTGACCCCCTTACTAAGCGAGATCAGCCCTGCCTGAGGTGACGGGTTCTCGATGCGCATTTGCAATCGAAACGCCATCGTTCCACTGTCGAAGGTCGCAATCGGATCTACCAGTGCCCACTGTGTCAAGTGAATGTCATCGCAAGCTGCTGGACAGAGCATACCCGAGGAGCCAACCATCGCCGACTCGCCAAGATACAGGGCGTTGATCCAGCAGTCGAGCCTCTCCGTGGCGCTTCCACCAACAATGAAGAATACTGCTTAACATGTCAGTATGCAGTTCCACAGTCCGCATGGCAGCAGCACGTATCCGGGATAAGGCACCTTCGCAAGGAGGCCTTTCTCAGGTACAAGACCGCCGTGGACGAAGCGGAGAAGGACAAAAACAATCTCACTATCGAAGGTCGGACCAACCTTGGTTTCTTGGATCCCTCCGTCGCCTCTTTAGGCTTCACCGAAGAGCTCGTTGTCAAGTCCTCCGAACGATTTGGGAAGTCAGTGCTGTCGGAAGTCAGCCTTGCTTCAACCCAAGGGGCTGGTCGTCGATCCAGCTCAGGGTAAGATAACTTGCTCTTGACCGCGACAGGACGAGACTAAATGATCTCTCCCCAGATTCTCTGTTCATGACTCACCAAAGCTTCGAATTTTGATAACGACTAGGTCGCGAATTATCGTTGTCTTCAAATTCACGCAGAGTTTCATTGGTCGATACGAAGACCGAATCGAGTTCGTCTTCGAAAACACGGTTTCGCACGAGAAATTCGTTATTTCTCGCCAACTCCAAGTCGTCGTCGGGGACCAAGCCGACCACAACGCTCTGAGACCCGTAGCGCCATACGTTTCCCGCAAGCGCAACACCCGCACTCCAGAGAAGACCGTCGTCCGAGGAGTCGCTCCCCCCTCTCTCGGCGGTATATCCTACGTCGCCGAGCTTCCCAAGTCCCCCATCCCCAAAGAACTTCTTGAGCTTTTGAGTGGCTCGAACCCACTTCAGCAGCAGATCACTGACATCAGGGGGCTGTATATAACCGGACCTTTGTCAACCGGAACGTACGCTAAACACTTCAAGCACCTCTTATGGATTGAAGAGCATCAGACGGAGTAAGCTTTTGCTCACCTTTTACCAAAATTCGCCTATTGAACAAGCCCCTTACAGGGCCGATTTAGAGCGCTATGATATGAGCAACGTTACCTTGCCGCAAGTCAATCAGTATTATTAGTCAGTTGCTTGTCCCTCTTTCGTCGTCGCCCTTTTCTCATTCCAGAGCCTTTTGACAGCCTTGCAATCCCTGGTCTCGCTGAAAAACGTCCAAGTGTGCTCGTCGGTAAGTCAGGATCCAGGAACCAGAATCCCAATTAAGGCGTCCACACGGTTTTCTCAACTTGCAACACCTTGCTCCCCTAGGTGATCGTATCCTCGTCCAACGACGAGCGCCAGTGCCTCAGGACGCTGGTTCGAAGGCCGCGTTCACGTCGTCCAACAAAATCAAGTGGGCCTCGCCTTCCACCGCAAGTTCCACAAGGGTTGGTCGGCTTTGCAAAGGTACAATGTCCGGTTCAAGCTTACCCGTATCGTGTTGAGGCGTCAACACCAAGCGCTCGATCTCGATTTTGGAGAGGACAGAGTTCTTTTCCCCACTCAGGCACACGTGGAGGATGTGAACGTTACTCAACAAGTATCATTCATCAACCCCCTCATTGCGAGTAATCCAAGACAACGCGAGGCAGTCCAGTCGATTGTCCATCAACAACCTGGGTCGCCTCCCTTCGTGGTTTTCGGACCGTACGTCTCTTTCTATGCATCTCTATCGCCCCACCCGCCTAAGTACTAATTATATCTTTGATATGTAGACCTGGCACAGGGAAGACGGTAACCATCATCGAAGCAATCCGCCAAATTCTCCGCACACACCCATCGTCCCGTATCCTTGCCTGCGGTCCAAGCAATTCCGCTGCAGACCTGATCGCCGAACGGCTCTCCACGAGCCTCTCCTCGGACGAGCTGTTTAGGATGTACGCTCCCTCTAGGTCGAATTCCCAGATACCCAACACCCTCAACCGTGACTACACATGCTTTTCTGCCAACGGGGAGTTCAGATTTCCGGACATGGCGAGACTCGAATCTTTCAGAGTCGTGGTTGCGACGTGTGTAGCATCGTCAATGCTTTCGGGAGTCGGGATACAGCGAGGGCATTATACCCATATCTTCATCGACGAAGCTGGGCAAGCTACCGAACCTGAGGCGTTTATTTCTATCGGGAATTTAGTTGATCACCAGACGAATGTCGTGTTAAGTGGGGATCCGAAGCAGTTGGGGCCTAGTATTCGGTCGGACATTGCAAAAAACCTTGGGCTGGAGACGAGTTATTTGGAGAGGTTGATGGGGAGGGAGGTGTACGACGAAACGGAAGGGCATGGGAGAACGTGAGTGTCTCTAGCTCTTCTTCTTTCCCTTTTATCGCCTTCAATAAAGCGCTAACGATATATTCCCATTAGAGTCGTCAAACTAACCAAAAACTTCCGCTCCCACTCCGCCATCCTCAGATTCCCCAACGACCAATTTTACGCAGGGGAGCTGGAACAATGCGCCCCCAGTTCGACCATCAACACATACCTCTCCTTACCCTTCCTGCCTAATCCGAAATTCCCGGTGATCTTTCATTCAGTTTTGGGAAAAGACGACAGAGAGGCATTCTCGCCGTCGTTTTTCAATATTGACGAGGCGCTGGTGGTTAAGTCGTATGTGCGGCGGTTGAAGGAGCGTACGGATAGGTTTAGGACCAGTAAGTACTTGGTTGATCTGCCCTGACTTTTATCATCTGGGTGTTCCATTCTCCTACGAAATACGAATACTCATCAACGGACGTTTAGGCGATGACGATATCGGAATCATCACTCCCTACCATGCTCAATGCCTCAAAATACGCACAACGCTGCGCAGTGCCATGGCTGACGGTGTCAAGGTCGGGTCAGTGGAAGAGTTTCAAGGCCAGGTACTATCACGCACGTTATATTACAGGGTCGAAGCTGAAGCTAACCGCGACACGCAGGAACGCAAAGTCATCATGATCTCCACGGTCCGCAGCAGCAAAGACTATGTCAAGCATGACCTCCGACACACTCTAGGCTTCGTAGCCAACCCTCGTCGATTCAACGGTAAGCCCCCCTTCACATCCTGGATCTCTCTACCCATCACTCCTTCTAATAATATAACTTGCCTCAGTCGCAGTGACCCGCGCCAAAGCTCTGCTCATCGTAATCGGCAACCCCCACGTCCTCTCCCTGGACCCCCTGTGGCGCTCATTCCTCAACTACATTCACCTGGAAGGTGGCTGGGTTGGGCCTGAAATCCCTTGGGACCCCCAGGCTCCTGTAGACCCGCAGGGACGGTACGATGACGGTGTTAGGAGTGCTGCGGAAGCAGATATGAACGAGTATACGAGAAGGATGGAGGAATTTGTCGCGACGGCGTCAGGTGAGCAAGAGGACGGGGGAGGAAATGATGAGGAAGGTGATGGTGAGGAAGGAGAAGATGATGAGGAAGGAGACGATGATGGGGAAGGAGACGATGAAGAAGGAGATGATGAAGAAGGAGATGATGATGAGTGAGAGGAATGCAGTATAGCCCTGATCCGCCACGAACACTCTTGAACATAGAGAATTGACATAAAGATCTTCTCGAGCTCCAAACTTGGATGTAATTTACATTGACTGGATCCGGAGATCGTCGCGTCATTTACTCGTTCCGAAATCCTGAGTATCTTAAAAACTACGCTGCTCGGAATCATTGAACATATTCGTACAGTCAGGTAAGAACTACGTATTATTGTCCAATGACTATCAATCGAAACCAATCCTAACGTCTGTGCCATCTTTGCGCTTGTCTGCTAAATCTTTCAGCAGTCGGGAATTGTGCGATAAAGGATCTTGCCCTTTCTTGTAAGTCACAGTCAACTGCTTGATAGGGACAACGTCGTCCCCATTGATATGGCGCGAACGGCGATCCACGACCAACGCGAGAAGTTGCCTCAAGTTGACATGTCCATCAACTCCAGGCTCTCGAGCTTTGGCAAAAAATTGGAACCGGTGGGTGACATGAAGAGATCCAGAAGCTGATCAGTGGCCTCCTCAAAAAAAGGCGTTTCTACCGCGAGCCGGGTGAGATAAGGAAGTCCTTTAAGGGTTCGAAGGGCATCGACAGAGCATAAGGCTGCGTCGCGAAGATAAAGGTGATGGAGAGCATGATTGCGTTCAAGCAGCCAGCCTTGGGTGGATATTTGGAGTTGCTCCCAGAATTCACAGTTCCCCCCTGGGTCTTGAGATTTCCAACTTGGCCAAAGAGGGTGCGTCGAGGACCTCAAACATCTTGAGAGCAGTCGGATGTGCGATTTGTGAGTGCAATGTCCGAAGGTGAGGAAAGTGTAATCCGACGTGAGGAAGACTCTTGATGATAGGATCGTCTGCAGGCCAACAGTCAACATTATACGCGTTAAAGTTGATTGTTAGCGTTTCAATGTTCGTGCAATGCATCAGGGCGGAAAATATCTGAGTTCCCGCCCAGTTACATCCGATGCTGAACGAGGTCAGGCGCTGGAGAAAATCGGTTGGGAGAGCTAGCTTCACGTCCTTCGACGCCGATATGTTGGTGAACGCAAGGTGGACGGAGCGCATGTCTAGCTGAAGGGATTTGACGGAGCTGGGTATGCGTTGGAACATGGATGATTTTGCGTCCCCAGAATCGTTTTAAGGTCCCCACATAAGCAACAAGGCCAGAGATCTGATGGAGTCCCATGGGCGAGGTTTCGGCTGCGCACTGGAATCGTCGAGAGAAGCGAGCAAATGCTGGAAGTAGAGTGGGGCATCGCAGCGAATAGATAGGTGGTCCAGTGACGGGCTCTCGGTCAATAGCCGCTGTTTTAGGAACTGTATTGGTAACGAACACTCTGCCGCATCAAGAGTTCGACAAACTTCGTAGGTGTCGTTATTGGCACAGACTTAGGGAGCGCGGAGCACTCCTTGCACGGCCAAGCCATGCAGCGATCTTGTTAAAAAATGTAGGGGACGGTAGTCGATAAATACGTGGCTCCATAGTCGATATGTAGACCTTGCGGCGTGATACCAATCCATGCACACCAAGCATAAGTTGGCCAGGGTTGACTTTTTATTTACATCCTAATATCCCGGAGTGAGGATCTAAAAGATCTCTCCCAGTATCTCGGGAGGCATTCGTCGCACAGGAGACAACAGCGCTTGGTGCGTCCGCATCGCCTTCAAGGGTCTGGATTTGAGACTCGAGCCTGGAGAGTTGGGCCTCGAGGCTGTCGATGACCTGTCTGATGGACTCTGCGTCAAGAGGCTGCGGTACGGCATTCCTGGCAAATAGATGGGTGAAGGTCTTGCGTTGGACCATGGTGGTTGAGGGTAAAGAGAAAGTATCGATCCTTAATCTCAATCTTGGTTACCGGTTAGTTGCCGGCGTTAGTGCTACTCCAGAACACGAATAGTTGAAAGCGATCGCATACCTTTTCAGCTCGTTTATACCTATCCAAAGAGGTTCTGATGAAGCAAGGGATATGAAAGAAAGAGCATCTAGGAATCGTAGAGTTATTCGAACAATGTGTTACAGCGGGGAAGGTATCATAGGGTCGTTAGGTTTATACGTATCAGTGGGTCGTGGTATATCGGTACATCATTTCACAATGAAGAGAAAGGTAAAGAAACGTATCGGAGGGGATTGTAGGACAAGCGAGCACTAAACGTTCACTTAGCCTTAATAGTAGCTGAGAAGTAACACAGGAAATGAGAATGGAACGGCGATTCGGAAGGGAGAAAGTTAGGTTGCGGTGAAAGTATCGATCCGTGCTCAGTTAGGCTTGCCAACGCCTCCCTCAATACAGAAAGGAGAAGGCTCTGCTAGTTCTTCCTCGACGGCTTTCCGGCCCTCTGCTGTGAGCTCTGAGAAGCCATTGTCGAGGCCCTTCTCGAAGAATGTGGGAATGAATCTGGTGTAGAGTTGAGTGGGACGGTATAAAGTTGCAAAATATGTAACACATACTCGACACCCTTCTTCTTCCTCTCCGCTGCATCATCTCTCTGCTTCTGCTCAATCGCAACCTTCTCCTTCGTCGCATCAGAATACTCCTTGTTGAGCAAATTATCGGTAACGTTCCTCCAAAGCTTACGACTCTCGAACGGATGCTGATTATCGATGGGTCGAACCTCCTTCGGCACCGCGTGCAGCTCGTTCACATCAATCAGAGTCTGCCAACCTTCCGAGGTCGTAGTAACATCAGCTCTACTGGCAGCAGCAGATGGTATCGAGGGCTTCGGCAGTTGCACATGGGACGGGTTGGGCGAAGAAGCCGAAGAAGACGTGGTATGCGGGTATGACAACGCCCCAACCCTCTTCCACCGGATATGGCCCTTCCACGACCCATCCAAAACAGCAGCAACCCTATTCTGGGGAACCTGCTTCACCTTGGTCCACGCCTCGTGCTCCGTCTCGCCCTCGTGCACCACAAAGATAACGCCCTCAATCAGGAAATGGGCTCTACCAAGCCACGACTCTTCCTTGTACTCGACGATCGCACGGAACCTCGGGAACCCGCCCTGCTTGCTGCTCGGCCTATCGTTGGTGCAGCTGACTACAGTCGAGTCACTCATGGTCAAGTAAAAGTTGCCGCGAAGGATGCCGTTGACGGAGGCGACGGGGTGGGTGATGTGGTAGAGCTCGCCTTCGCCTGGACCACCCTTGATTCCGACGTAGATCCCTTGGTTGTACTGGCCTGCCTGGATGCGAAGCGCCGTGCCAGAGACCTTGGCACTGATTTGGTCGATACCCTGCATCTCAATTTGGCGGGCAGGACATGAGGCGTAATAAGCGGATACAGGAGGGTGATGGGAGACCTGCTCGGTCAGGTAGACCACCCGGATTCGGGAGGGGCCGTTGTTGTCACTTGAGAAACGTGGTTCCGGGGAGGTAGGGGCGGTGGAGGGTGCTTGGCCTGGCTTCACAGAGTCCGAGTCGGTCGTGTTGACGCTGAGAGTGCTCTTGTAGCTCCCGCTTTGGACACTGGTGGAAGAGGAGTGCCTCTCGTGCTGCAACGAAGGCCGCTCAATGAGCTCCTCGGGATGGGAAAGGGGTATTACGTCCCAGTGCGCTCGGAAATGTTCGCCGAGCACAGAGTTGTAGGGCTTGCAGACTTTGCCATGCTGTGCGAGAATGTTATTGGCATGCTTAGCCAGCCAAGACGCAACATACCACAAACTTGAGGTCCTTGGCGAAGTAAAAGCGCAACACAGCTAGCATACGCTCGAATGGGTCCTCAGATTCGTTAATGCTAACATTTGACGTTAAAAATGAACGAGGGGAATGTGCAGATGTATGTACTCACGCAGCAAACAAGTCTGGTCTGTCCAAAAAGTGCGAATACTCGAGATTCGGCACAGGCTCCAGCAACGAAGCTGGCAACGACATTCGCCTGTAAAGTAGTCAATGAATAGATCCAGAGAGTATAGGGAATTGCAATTAGGGAAAAGGGGGAGCCTTTGCATGTTTCCTGGCTGGCTGAGGTGTACCTCCTCGTCTCCGCAGGCAACCAGTGAACGACTCCCAGCCGGCGCACCCATAGGAAGCCAGTCCTCCAAGAAAGCAAATAAAACTCACATTGAAGCGATGTCCTTCACCCCCAAACACTTCTTGACCAACTGCACGATCATCTTAATCTTTCCCCCCTCGCCAGTATCACCAGAATCCGCCACAGCGACTGGGGGTGCAGCATCGTCATCATACTCCTGGGTCTTCGAGCTCATTGTAGTGGTGTAAGTCTAGTGAACAGCAATCCAAAGAAAGAACGAAAGAAAAGAGGGGAAGGGAGGGTAACCAGCTGCGATTGAACTGGTTCTGGCAAAGCAGCGCTGCAACAAACACTGCATGCCTGTGCTTCACCCACGTGGAAAGACAATTTAGGCCCCGCGNTGCCTGTTAGGGGCGCCCATAATTACCACTCTTGGCAGTGCTGGGTATGCCGAGATTGGTGAACGTTTGTGAATTGGGAATCGAGGAAGACGATGGTATTTTTAGCCGGGGAAGAACGAGCTTATAGTCTACTTCTACGGAGTTCCAGACCTTCTCTTGTGATATGTCTGGAATAACATGAAAAACGAGTCCACTATCTGGCATGATCTCATGATTCAGAGGGAATAGAGAAAATAGGAAACAGCACTGGCACGGTTCCCGGGCTTCCAAGCCCGGCTATACGGAATTCACGCTCTCGTACCATTGGAGCAGGCTCCCGATCAAGAATGCCCAGCTCCCCCAAAATGTGCACAAGACGCTTTGAAAGTTGACACCAGAGTTGGAGGCGGCAGCAAAGCCGAGTGCGCCGCAAGCCGTGAAGCCCACTCCTCCAATGAAATTCCAGACTGACGTTTACCGTTAGCAAACGCAAACGGGATGGGAGCAATGTGACACGTGCCAGCCGATATTCAGAGGCCGTATCTTGTACCACTTGGTCTGAGTTTCGAGCATGATGAATGTCCTGTAGGAACAAGCTGGTCAAATAGATGCGCAAGTTGGCTACTTAAAACCGAACGTACGAGCTTATGACGAACCCCATTCCGCCTACGACCTGAGGCACCCAGAATATCCCGTCGAGAACTCCGGTATGCTCCTCAATAGCAAGTTGAATTGCTGGCAACGCCGTAAATCTACCGATGCAAGACTTCAGCCAAAGGTGATGAGGTCACAGGTATCTTCAGTGAAGACGTACCCACTAATCCAGAATATCGTGGCCCCGAGCATTTGAAAAGCAGCGGCGAGGAAGCCTACTTCGCGAAGGTATTTGGTATCCGTCGAGAACCATATCCACCGTCGTTTCAAGGAAAGCTCTGGTGGATGCGGAGAGTCTCCCTGATCTGGGGATGTGTTCCCAGTAGGAGGCGAAGCTGGGGAAGGTTCGCTACTCCCACTTGTAGAGATTCCTTTCTCCGGATCTGTTGGGTGGAGCTTTTGTTCAGCTGCAGCGTAGCCGTGAACTGATTCCCTAGACAGTGCACTACCGATTTCCTTCATCGCCCGTGGTATCTCTCCAAATGCCTTGTATGTCGTATCATGCAGCTCGCTTCCAATCTGGTGGAAGGTATGGTTAACATTCCACCCAAAACTCGAAACATCATCCCGATTCCACGCCTCCCACATTCCAAAAACCGATCCAAACTCGAAGATGGTCGCACCGATGAACGCAGTCCACCCAGTGCTATACAGCGATTCAGCGAAAGTCGATGGGTAGAGTAGCGGCATGAACGCGAAGAACCCGTTAAGGCACCAGACGACACTTCCCCAGGTGAACGCCTGTGCGACCCACCAACTGACGTTCCAGTACTCTATCCGCGTCGCCATGTGCCAAATCCCCACCCAGAGATTGCTTGCATGTCTGGATCTGTGGGGTTTTGCTGGGCCGACACACACCAGACGCCGCTTCCGATGGTTCCGTGATGTCCAGTGCTGGGTGTACCCTAGACCGTCTTCGTGCTTTTCGTATGATGTACACGGGTGGTCCTCCGTAATGTCGTGCCCTTTCCGTTGCCGCAAGGTGAGGGTCGCATGGGTCGGGTGAAGGTATCGTTTTCCCAGCCATTTTGGAAGCCCGTTGTAGGAGACATCCTTGTTAACTGCTGGGAATAGGGTCAAGTGCCAAATCGACCTCTGCTTTGGGTAAGTGGGTCTGGTAGACATTGCACATCGAGCTGGAAGCGAAACCCACCTGTGTTGTTTGTTTGGAGTTTGTCGATGCATTTCACGGATGCTTTGTTCATTCCACTCGTGACTAAGTGACATCATCGTAGCCTGCTTCACCTTGCCCGGATATTTTGCAACGTTCACCGCTTTTGTACCTGGTAAATGCGGGCTCGCGAAAAGGTTGAAGGAAAGGAGGAAACGCGTAGATGATGTCGAGATGCCCACCACTGCCCGCTACTTTAGTAGTGGGTTTTTAGTATCGAGTCTTTGGGTATGCCCCCCTCATTAACACTTACCTCAAAAATTTCGCCTTTGCGGGTATCTCTTTCCTGCAGCTCGTACACACTGGTGCACAAACTTCAGATTGCGAAAATTTCCTTGGGCCTTCTTCTCACTCGGCATCAGGGATTTTTGGAGGCTGGGCATTCTCATTTCAATAAATCTATTAAGTCTCGTTTTCTCGCTAATTTTAAGGGACGAGCTAAAGCCGAGTTAAAGCTCGATCGCTAGATCTGCAAAGCGTGATAGCGATTGGGGATGACAAGTGTGAGCTGGAGAAGTTGGCAGTAATTGCCACAAACAGTGAACGAGCTTGCAAACCGGTTCGTTGATGCTAATTGACGCGCGACTACCCTACGTGGTGCAGATGTCCAGATTTCGCAAG
>SDEE01001248.1:0-10569 GCA_004126415.1 Candolleomyces aberdarensis | reverse complement strand
GTATACTGTCAACACTGAGAACTAACGGACGAGGGGATGAGTGGATAGAGCTCCTAGTTGAACAGAGTCAAAAGAGAAGATACATGAGCAGACGTCGGTGAACAGAATATATAGTAGCAGTCGGAGTCCGAAAGGAGTCCGAAATGAGTAGGCGTGTGTCCAAAAGTAGTAAGGTCATAGTCGGGACCTTACACTCTCCCCTCCTCTAAAAAATAGTAAAGTCTAAACGTAAAAGTGATTTTGTGCGAAAAACGAAACCGATAAGGTCACCGGGTCCACAAGGGATAGCCGGATCCGCCGTAGAAGGTGAAATCTAACTACCCTGCCTGTCCTTCCACCTGTCGAGCGCCAGAGTGCCTTCCAGCTCGTGTTCGGCGAGCCACATGTCGTCTTCTTGACCGTAACCCTTCCAGCGTACCAAATATCTTGACGCACGGCGAGTTTTATGCTCGTCCAGAATTCGATCGATGAAATACTCTTCAGTGCCGTCGTCAAACTTCAGAGGGGGAGGACGAATGTGGGACCGAGTCGGCACTTCTGAGTCGTCATTTGCGTGATAAGGCTTCAATTGGGAGATGTGAAAAACGGGGAAAAGCCTGGGATGACTAGGCATGTTGAGAGTGCACGTCGAAGCCGCCGTGTTGCACCGTACCACCTCGAAAGGTCCAGTCCAGCGAGGCAAGAACTTGGTAGCCCTTGTAGGGTCACCCGCCTTGAGTTCCTTCCGACGATTCCTGGTGGAGAGCAGTACCAAATCTCCAACGGAATAAACGTAATTCTCACCACGATTCTTGTTGGCGTGTGCCGCCTGGTTAATCTTCGCCAAGAGGAGGTTATCTTGAGCTTCCATGACCAATAATTCATGCAGCTTCATAAGTTCGGCCGCTTGGTGCTCCACAGAATCGCCTGAAGAGACCACGGCAGGGGGAACGATACGAGGCGAACGGCCGAGGCGAAGTTGAAACAGTGTCAATCCTGTTGAAGCGTTGACCGTATTCATCAACGCAAATCGTACTCGGTGTAAGGCAGAAACCCAGCCTTTCTGATTGCGTTCGATGTGGAACCTAATCGCCTGAATAACGGACTTATTCGTCCGTTCACTGGAACCGTCCGTTTGAGGGTGAAACGACGTTGACATAGCCAGCTTGATACCAGACAGGCGATGGAGTGTTGTCCAGAACTTTGACACAAAAAGACGATCCCTATCCGAGACTATCGACGTGGGTAAGCCGTTCTCGCAGTACCAATGAGTAAAAAACAACTCAGCAATTTGTTCTGCAGTGGAGTCTGAACGACACGGTATGAGTCGTACATCAGAACCGAGACGGTATGAGTCGTACATCAGAACCGAGACGGTCCGTGATAGTCAAGATCGAGTTATAGCCTTCGTCCTCTGGAAGCGGACCAATAAAATCCATCGCTATCAACTCGGCAGCAGCAGTAGGTACTGGAAGAGGGTGCAGCGGGCCCGGAACCTTCGTTGTGCGATCCTTGTTACGCTGGCAATCGTCACAAGACTTCAGGTATAGTCTCTCCAGATGGTCCTTCATGCGAGGCCAGTAAAAACTATCTCGCAAAGCCTCGTAAGACTTCCGGAGACCAAAATGACCTAATGCATCGTGAGCCAGCTGAAAGATACGAGCCCTCACCGCTGGGATCTGAGGCACTACCAAGCGGTCACCGATGAACCAAAGACCATCCACCTCTCGGACGCTAGGTAAGCTTTCTCGAACCTTAGCCAGGCGAAGACACCAAGGATCTGTAGCATAACCATCCCGAATCCTGTTCAAAAAGTCCTTGTCAATGCCGGCGGCGAGCTTTCGGAGTCGAGGTGAAGGTGAGTCGAGCGAGATTGCGTGTGAAGAGTAACAAACAAACTCTCCCCCCCCAACGGCGGAAAACGAGTGTGCAGCCGAAAAGGGATGACAGGGTGAAGTGATTACCAGACAAACGTCGAGAGCTTCGTCAGCCGAATCGGGCCCGAGTAAGGAATGAGCGCGATCCTGAGCCGAGATCGAATCCTCAACAAATATCGTCCGCGAGAGTGCATCAGCCGCCGAGTTGTCGTCTCCTTTCACGTACACAATCCGCGCGTCGTACTGGCCCAAAAACTCCATCCAACGCGCCTGGCGCTGAGAGAGATCCTTCTGCGTTTCGAAAAACTGCAAGGTTTTGTGATCAGTGTAGATGAAGAAAGGCATCGTGATCAGTGTAGATGAAGAAAGGCATCCCTAAAAGCTCCGGGCGCCACTTTCTTAGCGCCCGAACAATACCCAGCATTTCCTTTTCATGCACCGGGTAACGTCGTTCCGCGGAGGAAAGAACCGTTTGAATCAAAGGCCACTGGACGCGCAGTCTCCCATGTAGGACCAAACGACAAGACAGCGCCAGTGGCGATGTTACTAGCATCCGTCGTAACAAAAATCTTGTTGTCACCAGGGTTTTCGTGGTCAATGAATGTCAAGCAATCAGAACTGACGACAAGGTTCTTAATTCCATCGAATGCAGCCTGAAATGCGGGAGTCCAATCAGGGAAACACGTCTTCAACGAGTTCGACGTCAGAGGGTCCAGCACCGCAGTGTGTTGCGCAAGAGACGGCAAAAATGCCGAGAGATAGCGCACCAAACCTAAGAAAGACCGCACGTCCTTCACCGATCGAGGTACGGGCCAGTTCAAGACCTTGTCTACCTTCGAGCCATCGGCGTGCAAACCCGTACGGTCGATGACGTGTCCCAGGAACGAGACTGAGGTCGACACCACAATAGACTTCTTCGCATTAAGGTAAAGGCCATTTGCCCGGCAGGCATCGAGCAATTTACGTACATTTTCCTCGTGCTGCCGCAACGAGTTTGCCCAGCCAATGCAATCGTCTATGAAAACATGACAAATTCGACGCAGATGCTCCCGAAGCGCAGTCACCATCCTGCGCTGATGGATGCTGGGGGCATTCTTAAAACCCATGGGCATCACTACCCATTCGAAGGCCCCCATAGGAGTGTTCATAGCAAACAGATGACGGTCATCGGGGTGCACCCTCGTCTGAAAAAACGAATTTGTCATATCAAATTTACACCAGAACCGAGCTTTGCCACAATCTGAAAATATCTCCGGAATGCTCGGCAGGGGGTAAGCATCGGGTACGACATTTGCATTCAATTTCCTGTAATCGACAACAAGACGTGGATCAGCAGTCGGATCCGCCTTTGGAACCAAGAAGGCGGGCGACGAGTGTTGAGAAGACGAAGGAATAATGCGACCGGCCGTGATGTGGTCATCAATGAGACGAGTCCAGGCCTCGCGATACTTCCGCGGAGAAGGGTAGGCGCGTGAGTCCAACTTTACCGAGGGGTCCTTTAGCGTAACCCTGCAGTAGTCGTGCTCAGGCAAGTCAGCTACCCGAGGAACTGGGCCAAAGACATCGGCATAGTCGCTCAAGATACGACGCGTCAATTCTGCCATCTCTAATTCCTCATTCAAATCGGTAATTTTCGTAGCTATAGCCGCCACGATCTCAGGCTTTCTGTCAGGGAAGACCCGGCCATTGCCATCAGAGGTTGAACACATTGTCAAGTTTCGGCGCCAAAGGGTAGCCTCAAGCTCCCTCAACATGTCGCGAAAGTTCCTACGCAACGTCGACACCTCATTTCTTGTCCAACGTCCACGCTTGTAGGAACGCTGAGCATCCTGAGGTTGCGTGGGCAGCAGCAAATCATAACCGGAAGACTTACTGACAGCAGAACGCTTCTCATAATCCATCACAATCTTGTTAGCCGAGAGCCAAGGCAGACCGAGAATGATATCACAATCGTCAATTAAACGGGGAACAATTACAGCCGTAGTTGTAAGTGAAGACCAAACGTTATCAGACGAAGAAACAGTCAAGGATACACCATTATTATACACAATTTCTTTCTTCTTTGAGAGCGAACGGGCGGAATCAGGAACTTCAGGGATCGCAACGTTGATTTTGATGGGGCGGGGTAAAGGACTCAGGGCCAATCCGGAACGCTGAACAAAGCTTTCACTAACAAGAACGAGCTGTGAGCCGCAATCCAATAAACAAGTGGCAGGAAGAGAAGGAACATCATCTCCATCCCACACAAGGGCATTCCAATGGAGAGAGGGAAGCGATAAGCGAGGAATGGGACGACTCACGTCAGACTCGGATTCGTAGTCCACAGCGCCAGAGATGGCGGAGACCGCAACTTCCTCGACGTCCTCGTCGTCCTCGTCGTCAACAATGGTGGCAGCAGCCACTCCCTTCCCTTTACCGGAACCACCCTCCTTGTTCTTCAGTTTCGATCCAAACTTGACGCCACGCTTCGTAGCGTCCTCGTGAGCACGCGCAACAGACAGGCGAACATAGTTCGCCCCACTAGGGTAACCGGCAGTACAGTTTCCGCTGCGGTGGCCCACGTAGAATTCTCGACACTTGTAGCAGCCGTCGTGATCGTCGAGCAGAGCCCTTTCGTCCTGGGTAAGAGCGGGGAGGCGAGCGCGTTGGTTGTCAGAGGAGGTAGTCGAAGCAGGGCCCGAAGAGGCACGGCCGTTACGGCCACCGTTAGCCACAGAGTGACCTTCGTAGTTGACACGTTTGCGTAAGTGAGCGATATCGGTCCGAATGGCACGATCCTCGTTGACCAAAGCGTTGGTCCAGGCTTTCAGGGTCGTCAAGGATCTGATGCGTTCCAGGTCAGCGCGGGAGCGAAGGTGGTCGTCCATCAGAGAATAGACCAGCTTCCTAACGTCCTTCTCGGACATCTCCTCCGAAGTACCAGTCAGCAAGAGCGTCTGCGAGTAGAAGTCGTTGTACCACTCTCGGAAAGGGCGGTTCTTCTGGCGCATGACACGCAATTTGGAGTCCAATTTCCGAGCCCATTCGTGTTCCAGCCATTCGTCGCGGAATTCGACCATGAACTCGGCGAACGACATCGCCTCGAAACGTTCACGGTTGCAGTCCACCCAGTGTATGATCCGATTGTCCTGGAAGCACGAGTTGAGAATACGGCGGACCTGTTCGTCCTCCTTAATGCCCTTGTCAGAGATATAGCTTTTGCAGCCATTCTCAAAATGGCGGGCAATCTCAGGAGTGATGTCGCCTGGCCTGAGCGTAGGCGGGACCTTAGGGGCCGTCTCCAGAGAGGCAACAGGATAGTTCTCGACGTTCATAGTGGGATAAAAGGTGGTGATGTGAATCGAGTCGTCCGAGGAGTCAGAATCGGACACAGGCGGCGATGGCGTAAGAGCGGGAAGCGAAGAAGAGGCAAGCGACGAAGGAGAGGCGTTGATAGGCGAGTTTGGGGGAACCGGCGGGGCGGTAACAGTTGCTGCCTGAGCTCGTGTACGAGTCACCGTGGCAGATCTAGTCAAAATAGTAACGGCGGGTGAGTATATGCCCACGAGGACGCGATATACTCGATAAATACCAAAGGCGGGCACGAGAAAAGTACTCGAAAGCCCTTTTATCACAGTTCAGAGGCGGTATGCGGTCGAAAGAACCTACGCGATACCCAGCAAAAGTCAGGAGGGTGTATGCGGTTCGAGAAACCACGCGATACACTTACAGCGAGCTCTGAGTTGAATATTCAACTAGGAGAAGATACATGAGCAGACGTCGGTGAACAGAATATATAGTAGCAGTCGGAGTCCGAAAGGAGTCCGAAATGAGTAGGCGTGTGTCCAAAAGTAGTAAGGTCATAGTCGGGACCTTACACTCAGATGATCATATTCCGGGTGACAACTGGGAGGTCATGGCTTCATAACCCTGCGAACACGGACACGGGGCTATCAAGACCTATTGTGTTCGCTGCGGAGAAGCAGCGAACGGAGCTGTCACACTGTGTGAGTCGTCCTGGGGAATCTAGTTACTGGACGGACAGCGAAGCTCAGCCTGGTAGGAACGGCAGCAGCGCCTCTCCTGTTTAATGAGCAAGAGATTAGGCTAGCCGGTGTATGAAGGTCGATTGCTGTATCCTATATCTAAATCTCACTAGTTGTTTCGTGACACCCAATCTATTTATTTCTAATCCTCAATCCGTCGAAAGTAGGGAGCGAGACTGCTGAAGAGCCTTACCATGTAATTTGGCTTGAAGCCGAGGGGGCTAACCCAATAGTATACATTACGTGCACAACGAGCCATAACATAAGAATTAAGCTAAGTTGTCTAGGGTCCGAAAGCGTAATCACAGCAATGTCGATACAGGAAAGCCAATCTTCAAATTCGTATGCAGTTGATTCAGGAATCAATCTTACTACGGTCGACTCTCCCATCCAGAATCATCTTTCTGTCCGGCTTCCCCGATTCTCCGGGGATTTGACCGCCATTATTCAATCAATAATCCTAGTCTACCACGCGGGTCCACCACTTTACCTCCACATTCACTAGCATCATGGACGTTGGACGCCTAGGCGTCTAAGCCTTCCTCTCGAAAACGACTCCGTATGAACCTCTGTCTCGACCGAGACCGCAATATCTCTTCGCTCCTTCATCGGCGCTGAGGCCTCCCAGTGAGCGCTGATGTTTTGGTCTCCGTCATCTGGAGCCATGGAGCTCAACGTTGTCAGCTGGACCGATGTGGTATTTCCGGGCGTGCGCCCTGTGGTATGGTTGTTTGAGGTACGACGCTGGGACATGTCGGAGCTGGCTGAGTTGAATGCATTTGTCGTATTTTGCATTTGCCGGCGGATTCTCCCATTTATACTTGTCAGGAGGACGTTAGTATATCTATATGAGAGCTCAGAGTGAGTTGACCAACACGGATGAGAGTCCGGAGAAGCGGCTGAACGTACAATTTCCCCACTACAACTTGGCTGCGAGGAGGGAGACCAATGAGCGATATCCCGACAAGGAAAAGCCAGGGGCAACTAACCAAGAAGCATGAATCAGATCGCCAGGGCGCGCTGTATACAACGCGACGTTCAACACTAAACACGCGTTAGTTATCGCACCGCTCTCAACAGTATTGATAATGAGCCTGTTGAGAAGTTTCTGCATGGCGGGGCGGGAAGTCCCTCCTTTGCATTCAACGAGCTGTCAGAAAGCGAGAGGACAGAGGCCGTCGGTAAATACCTGGAAGCAACACAGAGAGAAGTTGAAGCGAACTAACAATACCGATCATGACGAAAGAAATGAGGAGATCACAGACAAGGTTAGTTGTCAGATGGACGATGGGCTCAGGCTTAAATGTGCTGAGGAGATCTTGACGAATCTGCGAGAACTTGGCGAGAGATCAGTTTGAGCTTGCTAAGGTCATTTGCAGAAAGACCCACCTTGACAGCTATGGCTAGACTTTCAGCAAATTGTATCAGACTGAGCTGGAGATAGATAAGGAGTGAGATATCGGGAACCGTAGGGGGTGAATGGACTTGCAGAAATGTTTGAGCTGGCAAGATTGTACGGCGAGAAGCCGATCAGTACTGAAATATTCGTGGTCGAACAGGGCACTGCGAGCGGCATGGAAAATCCGAAGAGGTGAGCAATTCAAACGTCGGCTGCCTTTTGGGAAGATCTATATTTTTGTGGGTGTCTGATGAGAATTGAGATCACGTTTAAGTACGTTATTTCTCGACCACGACAGATCATTCATTCATCAACCATTCACTTATTTGCCTTTAACTCTCACACCTCATTCCGGTGGCATTTTTCGGTAACTTGCATGGGTGATTTTGTGCACCAAGTCTGATGTAGGAACGATCAGCACGGTCGGAAATTTATGCCATGCTGGGTGTTCGGACCCCAACGGTGCCGTTTTTCTTATATGTGTTTCACTACCTTCGTGTTCCTCCGGTGTAGTGGAATAAATAGTTTTCAATTCAACTCCAAGTTACTACCTCGGGTTATTGTTGCGCGTAGCATCGACCTCTGCCCACAGGTCGGTTAAGTCAATACAGACTGTCAAACTTTGACCAGCTCACNATCCGCCCGTAGAGAGGGCGGATCAGAGTTTATCGTGTGCTCAGGCTGTATCTTGGCCCTAAATTTTAATTTTTCTAGCTATCGCTTTCCGTACATCACCTCGTCGTCGTGAGTCTCTCGTGAAACCAATACCGTGATGTCGGGTTGAGTCATAAGGTCACCCACACCGCTCCGAAGTACGTTAAGCTGGAACTGGGGAGACCTAGCGGTGGGATATTCCATTCGGCCTGCTCTAGAGCTGGATCCTGAGAGTGCCTCTAGATCCGCGTCGAACACGCTAAGGTTATTAGAGATCCCCTTCAGTTTACGACGATTGAGCGTTGTGATCAAGACGATAGCGTATCTGAGCGGCTGTCAGCGTTCTCTTCAGTACTAAAGATGCAAAGGGTGCTTACAAACTGCCAATAACATATTGACTATGAACGAGCTGAGTATTGATTTGATCGCTTAATATTGGAGGAACTTACAAGGCGACATTGATTACGTCTTGAGTGCGCAAGAAGAAGACGACCAGGTTGGCGATTGCCCAAGCGCTGGTAATAAGACCGTTTTCGATGGTATATATGATCAAAGTGTTGAGCAGACTCTTTGTCGCAGTGAAAGCGGTACCCTTTTTGTAGTGATAGAACTGGGCGGGCGTTCAAATCGTTTGGAGCGTCGACAGAAGAGTTTGACTCACTATTATGACCATTGAAAGTGTGATGAGGACATCACACACGACACTTGAAATGAGATGAACGGTAATGGGGGCCTTGAGCATGTACATGTTTTGAACTTGACGGTTGATCATGAGAAACTGGAGAAGGGATGTTTTTATAAGGCATTAAGTTAGAGTCTCGCGTAATGTGGAGGGGTATCTCACCTTGACACAAATTGCGATGGATGCACCGAATTGAATGACAGATACCTTCCATTGTGTTGTCAGCCGACTCAAGCACGTCTGACTCTGCTTGAGACTCACAGTAACGATTATTGCGGACATGATTCCCGCAAACTTATCCTTCACCAATTCGTAGATCCTCCTGAAAACATCGTCAGTATCCACTCTACTGAGGGAAGGAGGAGAGCAACCAAGCGAAGAAACACTGAACAAAGAGTCCAGCTGCAAAATAGAGCGTTCAGTATTTTTTTATGTACAGTTTCGTGGAGGTCCTCACTAAGCCCATTGTGAATCGACGTCGATAGTGCGGCTGGAGGCGGGGCGAGCAGGTTCATGGGGTCATAAAAACCGAGGACAAGTACATGCCAAGCGTTGTGTGAAATAAACACCAAGTGCACGACTTGAACCACGGTTGTAATTCCCACTGAAAAGAAGACAGGTTCCTGCTAATGAGACCAAGGAAGCGCTAAATGAGGACAGTATATGCACACCTAAAACCCGGAGATGCCACCTGTCAGAGCCGCCCACTGTTGTGTAGTACTGGACTGGAATAGGCGTGAGTCGTGTTTCTTGAGAGCGATAAAGATCGAGAACACATTTGACGCACAAGTCTGAACGAGTATCACACCAAGCAATAGATATGCGAACAAAGCTCCAATCAACTTTTGAGTGCAGTATTTGTCAGAGTGACTGAGGCCTGAAAACGATCGAATTTGGAGCTCACAATAGGCCCACAACTGCGTCGATCGCGTAAGTTCGTGCCGAAACCCTTTGCTCGAGAGCACACTTACAAGAGAAGAGGTGAAACGGGGACGGCGACTGAGAAGGGCGGGTTCATAGCGAAATGATGGTAAACCCGTCGCGGCTGTGTTAGAAAGTTTGACGGAGGTCTGGGGCGGGAACCGGACCTACAAGCATCTTCAGCTCTTCAGGATTATATGTCTCGTCCTAGGAATCGTATTTGAGAGAATGACGGCAAGTAGAACAGGCTCAATTCAAAGCTAAGACGCCGCTTGGCGTCCCCATGGGAGGGCATGAAGGGAGACCCTGGATCCAGCATGCTACAGTGTACGTTATTTTGAAAACTTTAACTTTGGATTGTTGGGGCTCGGTGTCAAATTCGGGTTATCTCCTCGAAGGCCATATTTTGAGGCGGCGTTTTTGAGCGCCAGACGACCTACCCTAACCTTCCCCTAGTTTGTTGAAAAGAGGACAATGAGTATAAATTTCCAGCATCGATGGGCACAGGCTGCGGCTGAATGGGAACCCTGGGGTTCGTGTTACAGCCGTCGCTCTGGGGATCATCTACTGAGAAAGAAAAAACAGTAATCTGAGCACCTAGCATCATATTACGGATCTACTAATTTTACCATTGGCTTGGATAACACCCTTGCATCCGTTGGAGCGGAACCTTGTCTGAGATTGGACGTAAGAACCGCTGCCTCTGCCGTAATAAGGCTTGCTGATGGTGTTATAATTAGTACTGGGTCGGATACTCTAAGCGCGGGCCCAGACACTTCGAGTGTGCATCCTTACCGCATCAGCACTCAGCTTCTCTGTGACTGGTGGGCGTTGAGACTGGTTGTGCATAGTTCGTGATCAAGGAGACTTTCGTTGGATTGCTTCCATTTCATCGCAAGTAGGAACACCTGTAGAAAGACTCAAAGACTCAGCCCTTGAGATTTTTGTACCTTGTCCCTGAATCTAACCGAACCAAAGGGCTGTTCCACGCCGACATACACACAAGATATCTCCGAGTGAGTATCGGTTTTC
>SDEE01001247.1:0-10590 GCA_004126415.1 Candolleomyces aberdarensis | reverse complement strand
CATGGCTGAACACAACTTCCTCAAACTTGGTAAAGTATTTGCGATGCCCATATGTTGAAACCATATGGTATAAATGGAATGGATGTAGGAGCAGTATGTCAGTCAACACCTGTCTTTGAACATGTCAAGCATAAGGATACAGCAGGTGAATGCAATACTATAATAACTGAGTAGAGAATCTATTTGCACAATTCCAATCCAATATGTCCCTTCTCTGCTACTTCTCCACTACTCGGACTCAATCATTGCCTATCCTTTGCCAAGAACTGAATCTTGATAGGGAAATGTGAATCAAATGTGGATGGAATCCCTTGGGGTTGGCCAGCCCATTCTTGAGCCACATTTGAGGCTCTCATATACAGAATTTGGATACTGTTTGCAAGGTATAAAGAATGACATGAGCATGTCAGGTGAAATGGGAGGGATGAGAGAGCAAGAAGGGAATGATAATTGGACCTGGCATGAGAGAATAGAAAGGAAGGTATACTCACTTGATAGTCAGTGTTCAAATCACAGTGATTATTATCCACCTTGCTGGATTTTCCATTTGCTGACCAACCTGCTGGGTACCCATTCCATATCACAATCCTCAGGACGTAGCAACTGTGGAAGAGAAGCAATTGTTCTCCATGGTACCTAACCAGGCGGTCCCACAGGCTACAGCCAACTGCCACCAGGTTTTTTATGCTGGAAAACAGAAGGCTGTGTCATGCAGTATGAAAGAGAGCTTTAGAGAAACAGTGCAGGTATACCTCTGTTGTCTGGTGTTAGCATAAACACAGCAAACTATTCCTCTGGGGGTAAAAGCCTGGCATGTTCTGAACTGAGCACTCACCCCATATCTCTGTCGGAAAACCCCGAAAAGTCATTTAAATGCCGCAATTGACAAACCTTATTGCAATTCGGTTCAACAACTTGACGGCAGCGCTGGGTCATTTCAATGGGGCAAAAATCAGTGCAATGGCAGGAACTGTGGGACTTAATCTCTCAAATGGTGAAATCAGCCTAGTTCAATGACCATTTCAATGGCAAACCAATGAATCCATCATTGATTGTAACGGGAAGGTTGGCATGGTTCATTAGAATGCGAACCAATGCATTTGATTACAAAAACGGAAGTTGCAACATCTGATGGTCAAATGGTAGCAATTCCTGGTACTCCTTCAACCTAAATGTAGGCTTGACTTTCATCTTGATAGTTAGGATAACTCCAGTGGATCCCAAACCAAAGAGCACTTGGGGTGTGTGGGCCAATGCTGGTGTGTGACAGTCCTGAGGCCTTCTATACCTCACCTTACTGTAAAACTCAACAAATGATGACTTTTAATCATAACCTGTACTTCACATGAGTTTGGTACATGGTCATCCACCTGTTGAGAGTGTGCCCCTAAAAAGAGGAGATGAGGGTGAATGCAGTAAGTATGTCCACATGATGGGAAACATAGAAAGATTTTCCATGATCACTAGTTGAATCTGAAATCCAGAAAAAGCTTGGCATCCATCCATGGGGTACAAGAACCCAAGTCATTAGGCCTCAGAATCACAATGAACAAATCCAGGTCCTCCAAGAAAGAGCAGGTCACAACATTTCAATTTGCAAGAAAGGCTTTGAGAGCCCAGATGTTTTTTTCAGATTGCAGGGAAGGTAATCCCACTAGATAGTGTTAGCAGCCATCACTTTGTGTGGCAAATCCAAGGCCTTCTGGCCTTGTTCAACCCTCAATTTTTAATCACCCTTTGCAACTCAACATCAGTCTCAGCATTGCATTTCTAAGGGTGTAATAGCAGTCTGAGAATCAAAGACACTGATCATCTGCAGAATCACAAAACTTAGATGGCAAGAGCCAATGGAAACATGTGAAAGATTGCATGGCAAAGTCAGTGCTGTATGTGAAGGCTTGGTGCACAGAGGTAAGTACACAACTCAAAAATGCCTTGGAAATATAGTTGTATTTAAGATCTACAGTAATGTAAGTCCTCAACATGACAAACAAAAGATTGAATTTATGGTAATGTACAAAATATACTAGATATACAAGTATTTGAGAAAAGTTATAGTAAGAATGATATGCAAGCCAAAATTAAAGAAATTCAGGATTGATCATGATGCCTTAAAACTTCAGAAATGTGGAGGACATATACTCTGCCATTTTCACATCCAATAGCAGCAGATGAAAAAGTAGAGTCAAAAGATACTGCAGAAACTTTCCAGCTTGAAGGAAACCAGCAGATTGGAACCACAGTTAGTGACAAAGGGTGGCCACTCAGCTTAATTCTAACCAATCCAGAGACAGAAGCAGTGTGTTTTGTAAGATTTGCATAGAATGTTGAAGAGTCTGCAAAGATCATGAAAAGGGATTCACCTTCAAGAGTGGCAAGAAGGGTTCCTGCTTGGCTGTCCCACAGACACACTGTCCTATCGTGTGATGCAGATGCCAGCATTTGTCCATCTGGTGAGAAAACAACACTCTTTACCCAAGTGGAATGGCCCTCAAGAGTGGCAAGAAGGGTTCCTGCCTGACTGTCCCACAGGCACACTGTTGTGTCACCTGATGCAGATGCCAGCCTTTGTCCATTGGGTGAGAACACAACTCCCTTTACCCGATCAGAATGGCCTTTCAGAGTGGCAAGAATGTTTCCTGCTTGGCTGTCCCACAGTTGCACTGTCCCATCATTTGATGCAGATGCCAGCTTTTGCCCATCTGGTGAGAAGACCACACAATTGACCTCACTGGAATGGCCCTCAAGAATGGCAAGAAGGGTTCCTGCCTGGCTGTCCCACAGGTGCACTGTCCCATCAACTGATGCAGATGCCAGCTTCTGCCCATCAGGTGAAAAGGCAACACTATTTACACCGTTTGAATGGCATTGCAGTACTGCAAGCTCCAATGGCCATGTTATATCTCCTCTTTCAATATACAGCCCACCATTTTGCCTTTGGTACATATGATGGATAGTTGTTTGCTTTGGTGCCAGAGGTATGCAGGACCAATATATATGCAAAGGTGCTCTTCCGATAATTGTAGAATTGAGTAAAAGGAATCTTTGCCCATCTTGAAAGATTTGTTGTACTGTGTCCAAGCTACTGTGACCCGTCTATGGTTGGTGCAATATATCTTAGTAAAAATCAGTTGATAATAACCCTAAATACTCAACATACCAATTTACCCAGGGCCAGTTTTAGTGTTGTGTGTGCGATATCCAACTGACCAATGTAGGCCAATACTTCAATCCAATGGATCAAGTGTTCCATCGAAAATGCCTCCAAAAGGCCCATAAGGTTTGAACCCATTTCTTCAAGTTTGCCAAGATGAAAAGCCCAATAGCAGACTGCATACCTCAGTTCCTCAGATATATGGCTTGTAGTCAGACCTTCTTTGAGCAAATCATCAAGGTCTTTGTACTGATCCTGAGAAGGCACAGGTACCTGACAAATGTTGAACCTGAGCTGCTGGTTCATTATCTGCAGGCAATGCATTGCCAAATGCAAATGATGCTCCTTTTCCACAATTTGGAATTCAGGGGGGCAGAAAGAGCCAGTGATAAAGTCAGGAAAAGATTTGTGATGAACTTTGTATACGATGGCAAAGCCTTTCCCCAATGGAGCAAGAATTGAATGTAGATTTGCCAGAGTACCCCTGATAAGTTTCATGGGCATATTTATCAGAGTTGCTAGAGCCAAGGCAGCAAGGGGGGTCTGAAGAACAAGAATAGCACCAACAACCTTTTTGAATTTATCAAGCCAGCTGTTTGCATCCTTTGTTGGTTTGGCAGAATTGAGAATCTGAAGGTATAAACCATGTAGTCCAGATAGATCATTGGTGCTATCAGGTTGCCCAGTTAAAAACTTGTTGAGTTGAGCCTCAGGATCAAGCTGACTGGTATCAAGTATAAACTTGATAGCAGTAGATGCAAAGATGAATAATTTCCCAGACATTTGGACAAGTCTGGCCTTGTCCTCCTTGGATGGCTGCCATTCAGGATCATATGCATCTCCTAGAGCATCTTGCATTCTGAATGGGGACAAAGAGTAGTCCACATAAAGAGAAATATCCTGCTCAACTATCAGGTCTTCGATTTCCTGAAGATGGAAGACATTTGCATCAGATGTCCCAATGTATTTGCTTCTCAGTCCAAGCTCTGGACGAGTGGTAAGAAACACCTTGATGTTTGGCAACCGGGAGACTGAGGAGATGATAAGTTGCAAAATGGCTGAGGCATCTGGTTCAATGCATTCATCCAGAGCATCAAAGACCAGAACAAGAGGGGTTACTCTTTGCTCAAGCAGCCAAAAGAGTGGTTTGGCAACAAGCAAGTCAAATTGCTGATGGAGAACCTTGCCCAAGGCATCAGGATGGCAATTGATAGCAGTTGCAATTGCTTTTCCATAAGTTTCATCATAGCAAGCAAGCTGGTATGCAATGGTGTGCACAAAACCTGAAGATTTCTTTTGATCATCTTCATCTCGAGAAAAGAAAAAGCTAGCCCCAAGAGAGTTGATGCCTGCAGCGCGCTGTGCCACAGTGATAGCCACAGTAGACTTGCCAATCCCAGCAATGCCATCAAGCACATAGAGTGGAGGGTTATGACCATCAGAGGCAGAGCGACTCATCCAGTGCCCAATTTTAGCCAAGAGTGTGGAACGGGTTCCTTCAAAGCAAGGCACAATCTTGGCTGCAATCTCCAGTGAGTCATAGGCAGCACCAGAAATTTGTTTGAGTTGATTAAGAGTGGAATTCTGGTTGCCTGGTTAATGGGAATATTAATGAATAAATATGGAAAACAAACCTCAAAGTGCTTGTCAAGAGTTGCAGAGGGAGAGTGAGGAGGTAGAGGATGAGGAACGAGCGGAGCTCTACTCGGCCTGTGGGTTCATCGCGTCAGTAAGCGTTATGCGAATGCGCCAGGGAAGGGTTGAAGGGATGCGATCCAGACGAAACATGGAAGGACGACGACATACCAACGGCAGCCTTCCTCCTGTTACACAAATAAATCAACAACCCCACAAATAACACACTCGCTCCACAGACGGCGATATTCGCCACGTTGGATATCGACCCGTCATGGTCCAAGTGGGGGATCTCGCATTTGGGGTTGMTGCCTATGGGTGCAGCGGGGCGGTCGGCGGWGAGACCTGTTAGTGTGGCGGGGGAGTTGCGGAGGAGCTGCGAGAGTSGGCGAATCGAGTGAGCGTGGAGCGGGCAGAAGGCGACCGGGCGAAGTGGGAAATGCGGGGAAAGCAGGGCGCGGGGTGACGGGAGAGGTCAATCATGAGTTCAACGGGCCCACAGGCAAAAGGGATGGACGCAGCGCCAGACGATGGAACAGGTCACACCAGGTACCACTGGGCGTGTTCTCGCAGGTCCCTTTTCCTTTTTCTTTCACCTCTCGTTCTGAACATAAAGTCGTCATGCACGCAGAGAACCACGTCCTGATCAAAATTTGCTCAGATAGGTTCTCACAGTCACAATCTAATCTAATCAGTCGACTCCAATTCGCAGGACACTCCTGCTGTTCGACTCTGGCCAATTATATTTTGGGAAGAGCAGTTGTGTTGCAATACTATAACGTGCTCTACCCCCACAGGAGCTCCTCATCTTTAGCGTCAAACGATTTCTCTGTACTTGATGCATTCTGTGTAACAGGATGAAGTTAGCGCCCGTTGTGGGCCCCATGGTCAGCCTCGTGCCTGGGTGAATCATATCGGTGTGATCGATAGCCTTATTTACCAACGTCTTTGTCTCCTTCCACCACTGCCATGTCGACTACCGTGAATCAGTCTGCCAGTGACGCAACCGCGTCCCCAGGGCCTATACTCCGTCCAAAGCCTATCCGATGGCGTGACATTATTTTTTTCAAGGTGTGTGGAGTATTTAACATTGATCAATGTGTGTCCATTGCTGATATTCAGCTGAACGGTGTTGCAGGTTGAAGAGATCGTCTTCGAGGCTCCTCAATATAGGTTCGCCAAACAATCTGAAGTCTTCGAGACTATGTTCCACCTACCTGCCGGAAGCGACGGGACTGTCGAAGGACAAGACGAAGAACATCCCATCGTGTTGGAGGGCTATAAAGCGGTTCACTTCGATTCCTTGTTGAAGGTTCTTTACCCCACGTCAGTGACATAACCCTGCTCCCGAGTTTGTAGCTGCTGACGATCCACATGACGAGGATAGACCAGAGGACTTCATCTCGGGTACATTGCAACTGGAGAAGGAGGAATGGATCGGCGTGCTGAACTTATCTACGAGGTGGAGCATGAAGAAGGTGCGCCTCAGATCTCATTAGTAATTCTCCAACCGCGAATGACGAACATCGATTCTTCAGATCAGAGATCACGCTATTAGCGAGCTTAGTAAGGCTTCTCTTAGCCCGATGGAGAAGATCGCTCTAGGTCGAGACCATAAAGTCGCGAAATGGTTCAGAGAAGGGCTGACCGAACTTGTGTCCGAACAACCCATCCGGCCTTTGGCCGAACTCAAGTCTCAGCTGGGGGCGGACATGACGTGCAGCTTGCTGTGGATCCAGAATCAAACCCAAACGATTCTTGGAGCAGGGCTGGTCCTCACCGGTCTTTCCCTCGAGATGCTCGGGTGCTACTGCTGCCAAGCTGGAATGTTCACAAGCGGTAGAAACTGTGTCTCCTGCTCTCAGAATATCGCTGTCGACGATTCCAGCGCCCTCTATATACCCCATGGATCATCCAACACACATATCCATGCGGAGAATCCAGCCACTGGGCCTGCAAGGGCCACGTTCTGTATCAACCTGCAGCATGTGATGTGCCGCGGCTGCTCGAAATGCGCGTTTTCCCTCGAAAACCGCACCTGTCCTTCGTGTTCCAAGGCCATAAGCCACAGTGGTTATAAGCTGAGTCTCGGAAAGAAATTGAGAACAGTAGTGCGTCCCAAAAGATACTCGAGGAGTTTGGGGAAGAAATCGCCAGATACGAATCTTGGGATGAGTAGTAATTGGCCTCGTCTTTGTTTCATGGCTCTCAAAGTAGTAGTTAGCAGTACAAGTAGCATGCTCGATGAAGGGATGTGGCCTTGCCCACCTTTTTCATTCCTCCAGGCTGATATTGAGAGTTCTCTATAACATAGCAATGAGAACGCCATATGAATCGATTTCAGACAGCGGATTTGGTGATTCAGCTTCATGCATTTAATAGTGGCAGTTGTCAGCTCCAAGACTCCATTGTTACAGTTCCTCGCGACAGATTCGCGGAGCAGTCTGAAGTTATTGCAGTATCTCTCAGGCCAGAAATACTGTCGAAGGGATGAACGACAGGAGAGAGGGCCTTCCTAGGTTCAACAACCGAGGAGGTCGTCGTCACAAACCAAAAGCATTTCTTCCAGGACTGACCAAACAGTCGAGGCCACGATCCGATCTCACCCTGTCCAACCTCGAGGCTTCAATTTGGACATTCAGGAACCAGACGGCATCTGCTCGCATTGACCGATCCTTCAGCTATTGCGTCCGAAGCCGATACCAATTTACTCTATCCGACAGCCAGCCAATGACACACGTGAAGAGTAGAAGCAAATGCATGAATGAACGGATAAAAGACGAGAAGGCAGTCTACCAATGCAACTCGGTGAGTGGTGGCCGAGGGATCTCAGATTTTCAATGGAGAACCTTGAATGTGGAGCGATCTTCAACACGAAATAAAGTAGGGGAACCATGCGAAGCATGCAGGTGGAGATCCGTCACACCATGTAACTAAAAAGAGAGGCAAGAGAAAACTAAAAGCGGCACGTTCCCTAACCTCTCTTGGGAATTCGAGACTCATGCAAAGAGGTCCATGATTACTCATAGGTCCCATGTCCATCAGAACATAGGTCGTCACCATGAAGAAGAGGAACGGGGAATTGGGATGAAGAAGGAATGGGGTTAAAACTTCCTATATCTCACTTGGAGATCGAAAGTATGATGGTCGGAGGAAGGATGATAAATGAGGACGTCTCCGGATGGATGCGATAACGCAACCGCAATGGGAGAAACGGAGCGAACTCACAATCCAGTCATGCATGTGTTCCTCTGGTCTTTCTCCTGTTCTATCTGGTTAACTGAGCGTACTCTTAATAGGTTTTCTCAGAGGGTGAAAGTCGCGTGTTTTTTCCCTTCTCCTTCTACCGAGAAGAATGTCGCCCGTCTGCATCAATTTAGTATGCAACCGCTGGGCGTATGCGTTGTTTCAACGCTGTGTCGCCACGATCTAATCTAATCAGTTCAGTCTCACTGGCGCTCTCGTCGTCCGACTTTGCCGTCAGTCAACTATGGCAGAACAGCTGTGTTGGGACACTAAAATTCCTTGAACCTCTGTATAAATATACATTCCTTGGGCTCAGACAATTTCCTGCATCTGCTCATTGGTGAGAGAAGGTTGTAGTCGTGCGTAGCAAGATGAAGTTAGCGCCCATCCGTAGGGCACCTCGTGACTGCATGACGCTTATATTGGTGTGATCGATAATTGGGTTTTCATATCATTTACCCGTCTTCTTTCTCTCCTTCCATCACCACGATGTCTACTGCCTTAAATGAGCCTGCCAGTGATGCAACCGCATCCCCAGGGCCCATCCTCCGTCCAAAGCCTACCCGATGGGGTGGCATCATCTTCTTCAAGGTGTGTATGCAATGTAGCGCATCGTCAATCGATCGGTCTCTTTGCACTCCTGATGTTCAGCTGCACGGTGCTGCAGGTCGAAGAGATTGTCTTTGAGGCCCCTCGATATAGGTTCGCCGAACATTCCGAGGTCTTCGAGACCATGTTCCACCTACCGCCCGGAGGTGACGGGACTGCTGAAGGACGAGACGAAGAACATCCGATCGTATTGGAGAGCTATAAGGCAACTCACTTCGATGCCTTGTTGAAGGTTATTTACCCGACGTGAGTTTCCATAATACTGCTCTCAAGTCGGGAATTGACGATTGAGATGACGAGTCAGGGCAGATGATCTGATTTCCGGCAGATTTAAATTAGAAAAGGAGGAATGGATCGGTGTGCTCAATTTATCGACAAGGTGGAGTATGAAGAAGGTGCGTATCAAGCCTCATTAAATACTCTCCAACTCTGAGAGCTGAATATAGGCCATTCAGATCAGAAAACATGCGATCGATGAACTGTGCAAAGTTTCTTTAAACCCGGTGGAGAAGATCACTCTAGGTCGAGAGCATAAAGTTGCGAAATGGTTTCGGGACGGGCTGAAAGAACTCGTGTCCGAACACCCTCTCCGGCCTTTGGCCGAGCTCAAGTCTCAGCTGGGAGCAGAGATGGCGTGCACTTTATTGTGGATCCAGAACCAGACTATTTATAGGCCTCGTGAGCCCTCAGTCTCCGCCAGCATTATAATCGGGATGCTCGGGTGCTACTGGTGTCAAGCTGTAATGTTCACGAGCAGTAAACAGTGTCACTCCTGCTCTCATGTTATGGCGCACGACGATTGGGGCGCCCTTTACGCAGGTCACTGGTCAGGCATTGTGCGCATCGAGTCACACAGATTATTGATCAGCCTGGAAAATCTGATGTGTAGGGGATGCTCCGGACGCGCGTTCGCCGACGGGACCTACACCTGTCCCTCGTGTTCCCAGGCGATGGTCCAAAGCCATTTCAGGGTGAAACCCGTCCTGAATGAGGCCGGGAACAGCAGTTCTATACCAGAGGTCGAGAGCAGTGGCGTTTCTCAGAAGATACTGGAAGAGTTTGGTGACGAAATTGCCAGATACGAAGCTTGGGATCAGTAGTTCGTCAACCTAATATTCCTTTGTACACCCTTCGGCAGCAGACACACCTAGCCTATGCCTATCTCACCGTAGTTTACCATCCACCCTCAATTCCGAACCGAATTACCTATGATAGACTACACACATCTGGATCGCCGTCAGAGAGCGGATTTGGCGATTCAGCCTCGCAAGCGCTAGAAAATGCTCTCTCGCGTTCGCTTTATCAAAGAGTTTTTTAAACTATTATTCGGGAATGATTGAGATTCAGCGCCCTCCGAAGCGCCCACTTCAGAAACACATGTCCAGCCTCGTGACCGTCTTGGATCACATCGATGCACGCATCAAGATAACAGCTCCTTTCTTGTCTTCTCCTACTGCGACTCATCACCTACGTCGAATAGTGTCTTGAGCGGGAGCCAAAAGCAACGATGGCGAACGAAGAGTTCACCCTTTGGAGTACAGTCTTCTTCAAGGTACGTACACTGATCGGCGCCGAACCCTTCAAGGATCTGATGCGTAAACGGAATCTCCAGGTCGAAGACACCATCTTCCAAGTTCCTCAACACCGGTTCACGGAGCATTCCGAAGTCTTTGCTGATATGTTCCTCATGCCTCAGGCTGGAGATGCAGGGAGCGTCGAAGGGAAGGATAAAGAGCATCCGATCCTTTTGGAGAGTTATAAGGCGGCAGACTTCAAAGCTTTGGTGAAGCTTTTATATCCCCGGTAAGTTGTCTTGGAGCGATATTCTGATATCTCATAACATTTATCATGAGCGTTATTAGGCCTGCGATATCGGACTCGCATTCCTTAACGAAGGATGAATGGGTAGGGGTGCTCAACCTCTCGACAAGGTGGCATATGAGGAA
>SDEE01001246.1:0-10652 GCA_004126415.1 Candolleomyces aberdarensis | reverse complement strand
GCGCAATTTTGGAAGCACCAGGCCGTCTTTCAAGAGTGCTTGATTAAACTCGTTTTCGTCGAACGTCATGTCGAGATCGGAGTTGAAATCGAGGGTGAGGTTTTCGAGGTTTTTGCAAGACTGCAGGGTCGTTAGAATGCTTTTCCCTTCCCAGTCGCATTTGAGGGAAAAGGTCTTTAGATGGGCGAGAACCGCGGTAGGGATGAACAGGCTGGGTAACGAGTCGTCGATGGTTTTGATGAGCAACGCTCCAGGTAATGATAAGTCCAGTGAGGCCACCGGCGGCATATGATGGTAGATAGTATCGTTCGGATCGAGAGTGAGCGGCTCATTCCACCCGTATCCGGTAAATTCAAGTCGGAGTGATCCAATGGCGTCCCATGCCCGCGGCATTTGACTCTTCGTGCCGTTTATCAGGTGTAGAAGGCTTCGAAAACATTTCGGAGTTGCAGGGGAAAGGTTGAGGTGATGGATTCTGGAGCCTTCTGTGAGCAATTTTGCCAACATTCCCTGTGCGATACAGACTTCACGACCACGACAGTAAGAAGGAACCATAGAGCGGGGATCACTTTCGCGAACTGTGAGAGACTTGGGCAAGCTCCCGGCTCGATCAAGTCGACATATCGTCTTCTGGTATGCCAATAGGGAGAAATGCAATGGACATGGCAACTCCAAGTGAGTCCAGAGATACGGGTTTGCCAACGCTACAGCACGCCACGCCTTGCAAACGAGGACAAGTTCGTCAAGCATATCTCTGTGCCAGCTACTATTCAGCGAGGCCACAGGTGAGTAGTTCCGAGAAATCTCACTCAGGCGTAAAGATAAAGATTTCTCCAAGGACCTCTTGAGGAATTCGGCGCACAGGTGACAGTAACGCCCGATAGCTTTGTCGCTGCTTCTCAACCTTTTGGAGTTGAGCGTGCAATTTGCCGATGGTTTCTGTCAAAATTTCGATTTCATTCTGTATTTGTTGGGCTTCCAGAGGAAGAGGTGCGGCATTTGTGAGAAATAAATGCGATATTCCAGGATTAGGTGTCATATTTGAAGGCGAGTCATGGAACGGCCCAGCTGAGCTGAACTACTGGATCGGCACTTGCCGATACTTTTAAGTTCAACCGAATCACAAACTGCCTGAACCCAACAAGAGAGAAAAGGTCGGGCAATTTTGGGACCTTGTGTCAGAAGATTCGCCAGCAACGGCTCAGCAATCGAGCAGCCGACCAAAGCAGTCGTGGCAGTCGATCGCGGATAATGACAGGTTGGGGAGACTTCCCGCTCTATTGAGCCAGGATATAGCCCTAAGGTGGGCCCCAAAATGTTTCCGAAATCTATGGGCTTCCTACGCGCAAGATTGGCCGAGATAGACGCTAAGAGGTGCCCAGATCGTTGACAACTGAATATTTTAGATGGTGGATGGATGGTATGTCTGTCCTAGCAATGGGAGTCTAATCGTCGAAGTGCATAGAATACAATGGAGGAGAATTTACTAATACAACCTACACCTATGTCGCTGTATATATGATATTTTTTGGGAAGCGCAAACGTTCTCGTAACCTCTCTCCTCGCCCTCTCACTACTTGGTCTATGCCCGCCACCGGAAACCTCGGCTAATGCATTCGACAAGCATGCAGCGGGCTGAGCCTCCTCGCCAGTAAGACGGATCCACCTGACACGGCTCTCTTCTATGTTTCCGATTCTCCACTACCTCGGTATCGGTCCACTTACCTGCCTGAAACCGAGCACCATTCAGTCCCTTCTTGTTGGCAAGAACTACCCGGTAATGCCGCCTTTCTATCACCGTTGCCTGTACGGTCGCTGAGCCGTACCAATCAATATGAACTATGCTTCGAGCACGGCACCGATAGTCCAGATAGGATTTTTGATTCACTCGACGCGAATAGTGAATCATTTTATTCGAATCTCTGCCGGTATCTAAACATCTTCATGCTCCAATCCCCTTTACCCGATCACTATTGCTTGTTCGAATGGTCCAAGTTGAACCATCTTGTCTATTTGCGACGCTTTTTNCCTGGGAGGGCGTCGATTGGTGACAGAGGTGGTACTCGCCGGTTGGGGTGTCGCACCGCTGCTAGTGAGAAGAGCATAAGACATTTAAACACCTTTTATGACCCATGTGAAGGGGGAGACATACCGTGCATCGATACTATTGATACTGATCGTCCCATGTGGATTCTGTCAGTCGAGCCTGACGTTGAGCCCGCCGAAAGTTTCGACGAAGGAAAGCCTCAAGGGAGGTCGCGGCGTTTCCCTCGAATCTTGCCACTCGATTTGAGCGCGAGCCACGATCCATTCTAGGATCTTTCGAGGGCTATTCAGTGGCTTTGATATCTCTAGCGTTCAAGAATCAGCGACTTACATGGAAAATATTTCTGCCTGTATAGAAAAGCTGGAAGGTATGATTAGAACCATGGTACCCTGGAGCTCTGGGCCGAGTGCTCGTACCTCCCCAGAGCTGATGGTATATGTTTCTTCCATACCAGTTGAGTGGGGACGTCGTTCCGGAATTTCTGGAAACTACAGAAGTATTTCTCAGTTATATAGAACAACGGAAGAACGCAGAGGAAAGGCATTACATTGGCATGGATAGCGTTTGATGCACGTTGCAAGTTGTGTCATAACAGCCCGAAATTATGCTCAGTGAGTTCTATCTTCCTTGTGTCACGACCGACGACGAAGCTCCTAGAAAAAGATGTGTGTTCCAGCCAGAGTCTAGTGTGAAGGCCGGGACATTCCGCCGCCAGCGCCAGTTGTTCGATAGACTTGACGAGGAGGTCCGACACCCGTACCGAGATTAGAGAGTTGGGCATACTGAGGGAGCAGAGGAACAGACTACACAAGAAAGCGTGATGAGACGGTCTATTGGCATGCAGAGATTGGCAAGCCTGGATTTTGAACCGCTCAATCTCGTTGATGAAGTTGCAGGCTTCTGGTATAGCGAATGCTAGCCATTGATCCTGCCACTCCTTGAGGTCACAGATACGGTATTTACTCGTTTGGAAGATTGAAGAAAAGCAATAGTATGAAAGACGGAAATGGAATGAAGGTGGCACAAAGAACCATCCCGATCGACTTTCGGTGGTGAGGAAGTCGCGAAAGGAAGTATGACATAGTGTCGGTGAGGAAGTCGCGAAAGGAAGTATGACATAGTGTCACTTCGCCCTGCTCGTCGGTTCCGTGGACATGAAAAATTGCTTGGAGGTTCAGCAGGACGTGAACGACTTCGAAAGCTTCTATTCCAAGAAGCTTTGCTATCCCAACAATCGTGTCTGGATTGAAAAGGAGAGCGATGGTGGAGATGATGTTATGGAAATGGGGGAGATGCTGTGAGCGGGCGAGCATTTGAGCGTACAGGCTATCGAGGCCATTTATCTCGTCTCGAGCGCGAGTGGGGGGCGGCCCATAGGCGTCGAAGGGTCTTCTTCGCTTGCAGGTTGGACAATGAATTTRAAAATCGTTGATGCAAGGACAAAGGATCCGTTGATGTGCTCGATCAACTTGTTCATGTCTAATTTCGTCGGCCATTCCCCGTTCTCTCGAACGTATGATTTGATGAGGCGGTCATTGACCGCTGCGYGTYGGAACGATGCTTCAAGGAATATTTCGATGTCCYTGTCAGCCGAGTGACTRTCGAGATCGCCTAAGACAACGCCATCRTTGTTCAGGYGAGAACGGATGTGTTCCTTCACCCCCTACTAGCGATGAAGAATCGGAGGGGAATGGAAGGGTGTCTTTCGAAGTAGTCGAGCATATKGTYGATAAAATCCACKACCCCTTGCTTRTCCTCGCATTCGTCGAGTCCGTCAATGACAATGARGAAAGGYCCTTTGGAWGAGGACAAGTCCYTGKTYCAGAGCMGCTTSRAACGGTTCGTAAACCARCCGYTCCAGCTGCAMAGTCAARGRAACGTCTTCGGTGAGTAAGCATGGGTCAGCGTCCAGGGCAGCTTCGATGAACGAGGCGGTGGCAGGTGCTGCAGCTGCCATTTGAGCCGCTAGTGTCGCTGCGAACCTGTTCATCCGGCTCCTGTCTCCTGCATTGCGGAAGAAGAAGTAGCTTGCGAGCAAGCGCCCGGAGCCAGCATATATCTTGGCGATCTCCAACGAGATGGCGGATTTGCCACTTCCTGCAAATCCGTGAAACCAGTAGACGTGGACAACTGGCGTTTTTCTGAGCACAATTTCGAGGTCGGCCCAGGATTTTATTCCCTGTATCACGTTCTCCCTGGTTCCAGGAAAGCATGCCGAATCGGGGGGAGACTTTCTTCGATCTCGAGTGTGAGAGGCATCGACAATGGGATCAAGCCAGAGAATGAGATCTAAAGGCAAGGGTTAGTAGCCATAGACACGTTCTCAAAGAATTACGGACGACTTCTCCCATTCGAAACGTACTGATTTCCAGCAATGAGGTTAATAGTTTGTTGTCCCAGTTGAACACGACGAGCACCAGAGAAGTTCTCGAAGTGCAAGGGTGCGTCTGCCATTCAAGGGATGTTGTGGTGGAATCAAATGGGGGGAGATGGGGAGCCTGAGAGGGGAGAAGTGGAGAAGAGACAAGGATGAGCGCTGTGCAGCATGAAGGCTATTCCAGTAGTACAAAGCCATGTCAGCATATCACGCATAGGACATATCGAAGTTCGATGCTGTAAAACTAATATAGCCACATGAGGCGACAGATTTGAGTGAGCCCAGAGAAGGCGCGAGGGGCATGCTGAACGCGCTGGCCATGGGTGAAAGTCGGGGGCGCGGAGAATTCGAAGTAGTGAATTGGTGTCAGGACGTTGCAAGGAGGATGGAGAGTCGATGGTCGAACGGGTGCTATGGCACACTCCCTGAATCAGTGGACGTCAGAAAACATATCTCCTCCAATGGTGGGAGATGGACTCGGAGTCGGAGATCACGTGCCTGCAATAATCTCTCCAGACCCCGAACGAAGTTCAACGAACACCGTATTCTACGTGAGTGTCCAGGCATGGCCTGGCTGGGCCAATGGCGCTCTCACACATACTCAACACACTCTTAGATTACAGTGAACGAGAGCGTATCTGTGAAAATATGGCGCGTGTACAAAAGCAGCAGCAGTACCCTCTATTTCAAGTGAAAAGGCTCGTTCACCGAGTCCTGGTCCCACGGACCCGCAATTGAGACCCCTGGCAGCCACAGTTTCTGCTTCGGACAGAGAGGAAGGGAAAGTGAATAGCGCGAATCTGACCGAGCTGAGGAATGTTTACGATGATGCTGGTATGTTTGTTCGTCTTCGGTGTCTGCCGCCTGAATGGAAGGCCTTGATGAGGCGCGACCATCCCACTCGTCTATCACCTTGAATGGCCCGATCCAGGGTATGATGAACCTCATTCGCTGGTATCCTCTGTTCATCCTTGTAGTTCGTACTYAYAKCYAGTAAAGATTGCACCAGGACAGAACCCCGGCCCAAGGCAACCAGGTCGCTCTGCATCTACTGATTCGTGCATGGTTTGACTCTATATCTCGATTTAGACACGGACATGGCATCTAAAGCTTCAAGCTTCGGCTCTCACCACTCGTACACCTAGCGGTCGCTCCTGCCCTCGAATCTATAATTGAGATGGCCTCATGCGTCGTAAACATACCGAATCAGCTGCAGGCCCTACGACAGCCCGACCGATGCTGCGACCTTCTTTTAGAGATGGGGTTAAAGGACGATTGCAAACGAGGCCCGCACTGCAGTGGATGTCTCGAAAAGGACGGAGTTGTTGGAAAAACAAAAGATCGGGTGTCTTATCTGAAAACCCATTCGCCAATCTTGTTGTCTCCCTGGCCAGGAATTCGGGCGCGGTGACGTAGCTGTGCTTGGTGTCAGAGAGCTGGACCATAGATTCATTGACGTCGGCGTCCAGAGAGTCTTGCACCAGGTGCGACACGCGTTTTCTTTACGAAGGCCGTTTCTGCAGATGACGTGAGGGTCATATTGCAAAAAAAGAAGGGTTAGAATGGGGAGATGGTACTCTCTTGCGTTGGGTGTAGTGGACTAAAGTTTCAGATGTCTAGGATTGATATGATTGAAGCCACTGCTCGGTGGCCGGTTGAGGGGTGCATCGAAATGAGGGCTCAATAGCTGTCATTTTTGAAGCCTTTTTGCCTGCAATAATTTCATTACCGTTTCACCACGACCTCACATTTGAAGGCTGGCGTGCGTCAAGTGTTCAATAGGCGAAGGGATGGCCCTTGGATGGCACCAAGTCGGTATTGGAGCCAAAGTACTGGCATCGCATTCCTGATCAATGTTTCCTGAGGCTTGCAGACGAATGAAGTCAGGCACGAGTAACGCGTTCCTCGGGAAGCGTAAGGGGTACCACTACGGCCCACGGCTGCTGAGAACTCACCGGAGCGGCAATTCCGTCGCCTGAAGAAACGTTAGCATGTCGAGAAACATCCATAACAAGAGTAGCTACGTACCGTTTACCCTTCARNTCCAACCTCCTGCAAAACCAGCGGTTCAYTCAAATTCTTTCCATCCTAGGCATGCGAATCACGGGTACGGTAAACTTTCTAAAAACTCGGGTTGACTGGAGCATTCGGCTACAACGATGGAAAGACGGAAGGCGATATAAAGGAGCAAGAATGACGTCAGAAACGAGAGAAGCCACGTGCACGTGCCTGAGATGACCGCGTCAAGGTTTCTCTCTGCCCACTATCAACCGGGGCTCCTCAGTTATCTCTCCATATCCGCCCGAACGAACGCCATATTCGACATGAGTGCCCGCGGCAGAAAATATGCCCCGTACAAAAGCAACAGTGCCCTCGACCTCAAGCGAAAACGCAGGCCCACCGAATTCTGATCATGCGGACCGGCCCCTGGGACCTCTGGCAGTCACTTCCTGCATCGGACAGAGGGGAGGTGAAAGTGCGGAGCTGAAGAATGGTTGTGTGAAGCAGGTACGCCCGTTCGTCTTTGGTGTCTGCCGCCTGGACGGAAGGCCTTTGGGGGTTAGGTCGTGTGAGCGATGTGCATGCCATGAGCGCGATCGTCCCTGCTCGTCTGTCACCCGATCCAGGCTATGACGAACCTCGTTCACTGATATCTCCTATTCACCTTCGTAGTTCCTATCACAGCCAGAGCTCCTCACCCACTCCGACGTCAGATTGGCTTTGGGATGGTTGAGGGTTTTCTTCGCGGCTAGGACAGCATTCTATGGATAWAAAGTCGATTTTGAAGGATCTGTGGTGACCCTTGGTCTCATTGTGTCAGTGCTCTTTCGCCCTACTCTACTCTTGTCACCCGGTGAAGGCTCACTAAATAGCCTAGGTACACTCTCCTAACGGCCATTCCGACACTCTATGCTTACTTCATTGAAGGCGATGCCATATTCAATGGGAATTCTCGTAATATCCCTCCTCGCCCTCTCACTGTTCGGTCTTCTACTATGCTCGCCACTGGAAACCTCAGCTATCAATTCTCCATGTCAGCATCCCGCTACCTAACGCGATTACAATTGGAATTTGGCGCACGAGAGCCAGCTCGTGATCCTGACAGCGAACGTTGGGAAGGGCCAAAACCAGATGACAGATATCGAGATCGTGGACTCGAGCTTGAGTAATACGACTCATGTGGAAAGTGAGGTTGGGGGTGTTAGATTTGTATTGAAGGAGGTACGTGTTCTCYGACCTCCTATGTGTTGGCTCACCGTTGCTAATAGTTTTCGTTTTGGTTCGGTTGCTTGTAGATGTGAGCTCGGACCAATTCAAAGCTTTYTCATATCGTGAACTTGGACATGGTTATTGGCGCTGACGCTGTGGGTCACAAGCGCGTTTCCGAAGTCCTCATTACCGTCTCCTAGGGCTCACGTCTCTTCATTCAACCAGTGCTATCGCCAACCAGGAACCTTTCCGGCCTCGGATCCGAAATGCGCAAGATCGAAGGCCCGCTAAAGGAGATTGTTGACGAAATCAATTACCTCAAGACCCGAGAAGAGCGATTTCTCAAGCCAACAGTGCGTCCTTCTTCCTACTCGATGCACGTCCCATTTAACTCAACTGCTTTTCCTCTAGTCTCCACGAACGACCGTGTCCAAGGGTTTGCCATATGTGCACTCACCGCTCTGGGTGTATGACAMATCTTCCACCTCCGCGCCTACTTCAAGCGCATGTATCCCATTGATTAGAGTGTGCATACGTACATTTTGCCAATATCATGGTCATTTTGAATCGATCATTCCTTGCGTGGCTTTGCCCAGTGAGAACGGTACTACTACGGCTCACAGCTTTTGAAATCTTGAGGATCCACCGGAGCGGCGATTCTCTCACCTGAAGAATGCCGTYTATCCAAGGAATATCACCTTTGACTCRGCYTCCTGCAATACCAGCGGTGCATTCAGGTTCTTTCCWTCCTAGGCGCGTAGATCATAGGTACGGTGAATTTTCCGAAAACTCGTGTTGACTGGAGCATCGGCTACAAAGATGGGACGAATGCCTGACGCCTAGGTGTAATAGCCATTGGAGCTTCAGCACGCAATTTGGAGGCCTTCGCTGCAMGGAGTCCGCCCTAGGAGGATWCATACAGCTTCACAACTCAAGAACAACGATGTATGTCGATGGAATCTTGGAATTCGATTTCATCCGTTCGWTGTGTTCTCTCACAGAAGGCTTTGAGATGGTTCGACGTGCTCTTTCTCTTCCTTGCGGACACGTCAGCTGGATTGTTGCTCATCTCAGGTTTGGTTTAGACAAGTACACGGAGGGCTGAGCGTGTCCCATTTGATGCATCTTCGCCGCTAAGCCTGCGCACGGCTTTCTTCTATGTTTTCCCATTCTTCACTACCCCGGAATCGGTCCACTTATTTGCCCGACACGGAGCACGATTCAGTTCCTTCTTCTTGGCGAGAATTTCTGGTAATACTACCTCTCTATCACCGTTGCCTGAATGGTCGCTGACTCGTACCGATGGCCACTATGCTTCGACTCGGAGCACGACACTGATAGTCCAGATGGCTCATTTCTTGATTCACTCGACTTGAATGGTGAATMGTTTYATTCGAATCTCTGCTAGTATCTACACATCTGCATGCTGCAGGCCCCTTGGGCCAATAACTACTGTTCGAATGGTACATCGATCCMGTCGATTTGCAACCCCTGTTCCTGAGGGTGTYGATAGGTGGTAGAKGTTGTRCTCCCCGGYTGGGGTGTCGCACCGCTGTTYGTAAGAAGTRCATAAGACATTTGRATTCGAACACCCTTTATACTCATGTAAAAGAGGAACATACCCATACCGTTCATCGACTCCACTATTGGTACTGATCATCCCACGTGGACTCTGTCGGTCAAGCTTGAAACTGAAATTGCCCCAGCCACCACTCTCCATGGAAAGCCTTAAGGGGAGTCGCGGCGTTTCCCCCGATTCTTGCCACTGGATTTGAGCGCGAGCCACGATCCATTCTAGCATCTTTCGAGGGCTATTCAGTGGCTTTGATATTTCTAGCATTCAATAATCAGTGACTTACGCAGAAAATAATTCCACCCGCACTGGACTGAAAGCTCAATTAGAACCATGGTAAACCTGGAGCTCAGGGTTGAATGCTCATACCTTCCCAAAGTTGATGGTATATGATTCTTCCATACCAGTTGAGCGAGACCGTCGTTCTAGAAATTCTGGAAACTACACAAGTATTTTCAGTTATATAGAACAACAGAAGAATGGACAGGGAAAACATTACATTGGCATGGATAGCGTTTGATGCGCGTTGCAGGTTGTGTCGTAACACCCCGAAAATGTGCTCAGTAAATTCTATCTCCCTTGAGAAAATGTCATGGACGGAACCAATAGGTTTGGTTTCCAGCCAGAGTCTAGTGTGGAGGCCGGGACATTCCGCCGCCAGCGCTAGTTGTTCGATAGACTTGACGAGGAGGTAATGCAAACCAACCGAGAGTCGGGAGCTGCCCAGAATGAGGAAGAAGAAGAACAGACTACACAAGAAAGCGTGATGAGACAGTCTATTGGCATGCGGAGATTGGTAAGCCTGAGTCTTGAACCGCTCAATCTCATTGATGAAGTCGCAGGCTTCTGATTTGGCGAATGCTCGGCATTGATCTCGCCATTCATAGTCAATGGTATACCCAGGATCTGGTTGGAATAATAAAGAAAAGGAATAGTATGACAGATGGAGATGAAATGAGGGTGGCACAAAGAAGCATCCCGATCGACTTTCGGTGGTGAGGAAGTCGCGAAGGGAAGTATGACATAGCGTCACTTTGCCCTGATCGTCGGTTCCAGGAACATGGAAAATCGCTTGGAGGTTCAGCAGGACGTGAACGACTTCGAAAGTTTCTATGCCAAGAACGTCTGCTATCCTAGCAATTGGGAGTGGGTCGAATAGGAGAGCGACGGTGGAGATGATGTTATGGAAATGGGGGAGATGTTGCGAGCGGGCGAGCGTTTGAGCGTACAGGCTATCGAGGCCATTCATCTCGAGCGCGAGTGGGAGGCGGCTCATAGGCGTCGAAGGGTCATCTTCCGTTGCAGGTTGAACAATAAATTTGAAGATTGTCGATGCAAGAACGAAGGATCCTTTGATGTGCTCGATCAACTTGTTCATGTGTGATTTCGTCGGCCATTGCCCGTTCGCTCGGATGTATGATTTGATGAGGCGGTCTTTGCCCGCT
>SDEE01001245.1:0-10654 GCA_004126415.1 Candolleomyces aberdarensis | reverse complement strand
GCAAATCATAGCCTACTGGTAAATCAGAGCCTATTGGCAAATCATCATCTACTGGTAAATCATAGTCTATTGGCAAATCATAGCCTAGTGGAAAATCATAGTCTATCGGCAAATCATAGCCCTACTGGATAGCCTACTGGCAAATCATAGGTCTACTGGTGAATCATGGCCTACTGGCAAATCATAGGCTACTGCTAAATCATAGTCTGCTGGCAAATCATAGTCTATCAAATCATAGTCTACTGGTTAATCATAGTCCTGGTAAATCATATTCTATTGGCAAATCATAGCCTACTGGTAAATCATAGTCTATTGGCAAATCATAGCCTACTGGCAAATCATAGCCTACTGGCAAATCATGGCCTACTGGCAAATCATAGTCTACTGGTGAATCATGGCCTACTGGCAAATCATAGGCTACTGCTAAATCATAGTCTGCTGGCAAATCATAGGCTATCAAATCATAGTCTACTGGTTAATCATAGTCCTGGTAAATCATATTCTATTGGCAAATCATAGCCTACTGGTAAATCATAGTCTATTGGCAAATCAACACCTACTGGCAAATCATAGTCTACTGGTGAATCATGGCCTACTGGCAAATCATAGGCTACTGCTAAATCATAGTCTGCTGGCAAATCATAGTCTATTAAATCATAGTCTACTGGTTAATCATAGTCCTGGTAAATCATATTCTATTGGCAATTTGTACTCTCCCGGTAAATCATATTCCACTGGCAAATCATAGTCTAGCCAGTCATAGCCTACTGGCAAATCATACTCTGCCTAATCATATTCCACGGATAGATCACTCTGACTTGAGTGAATCACTATGATCCGAATCATCCAACAACGAGCATATCAAGTCAGGCAGCCACTAGATAATGAAAGGAAGCCAAATCATTGGACGATAAATCCCTTTGGCGTCTCATCAATCTTATCAGCAACCTAGATCATTGTTATTCACACCGATGAACGATAACAGAAGTGTATTATAAACAAAAGTATGGCAGCAGTTGTACCTATATTAAAGAGGGGAGTGGAGACCTAATTGAAATTAAAAGAACAGGCAGCAGCCGGCGAAGCAAGAGACAGGACCAAATATGACAGGAACAAAAGAAAGAAATAGAGATGAAAGGAGAGTGGTCTGTGTGGAAATTACGACAGGAAAGCAGTGAGTGAATACAGAGGAAGTGAACGGAAGGCATAGGAGAACAAGAGGGGTATAGCGGTCGACGCAGCAGGAGTGACCAAAGTATAATAACTACGTATGCCTATAAATGGCGTAGCAGCCGGGAATCATGACGGCAGGAAGAACTCGTCAACATCAAGAAAACAGAACAAAAGAAAGGAGTAGCGATTGGTAATGCAAGGAGCGTGGTCCATATGGAAAATATGATGGGAAAGGAGTGAGCGAATACAGCGGAAGCAAAAGGAAGGAGCGAGAGAATATGAGGGGTATATAGCGGTTGATGCGGCGGTTATGACCAAAGCATAGCGACTACACACGCCTGATAAATGACGTGGCCGCTGAGAATGGCAGCGGCCGAAGAACTAGTCGACTTCGAGACGTCGAGGGCTGGGGGAAAAGAGGGTCAGTAATTAAGCAAGTACAGGAGTGACGGGAAAAACACATACCGCTTAACTTGACGACCAGAGCTAGTCTTCTGAGCGTCATCGCTGTCGTCGTGGCCACGCTTTGTAGACATCAATGCCACTACCTTCTCCTGAGAGCCGATGCCCTGGTTCTCATCCGCAGACCTGGAAGTAGCCATCTCCTTCAGAACCCATGTGATATCGTCAACAAGGCTGCAAAGATCCTTGGTCCACTCAGCGTCGGCCTCGAGAATCCACCACGAGACCGCCATGACAACGGTATAGATACCAGTCGAGCCACTGCGGGCCAACGAGGTCCAATCAGCATCGCGAGGAGCCTCACGTATAAAGGTGGAGGGGTCCACACTATCGGTACCCTGGATCCTCCACTCAGGTTGATTCGCCTTCCACCACCCAAGTGTTTGAGTGGGAAATACTGCGAGATCGACAGAGGGGGAGACAGTCTTGTTGTGGCTTTTGATCCAAGCTTGTACGGCCTTCGGACGATTGGTTGTATTCATTCTCTGCAAGCCACGGTCAGAGAAATCAATTCATCTGTTGCAATTGAACTGACCTTTTTGCCATGATCCTGAGCTTCGAATTTCACAAAGTGATAGAGAAGGGAGCACCACGCATCAGCTTTCGAGACCGAAAGCAAATACTTCCAGACCGGCTTGAGATAGGAGGGCACACTAGCCTCGAGGTCGGCAAGCAAGACGGCACCCTGAGCTGCTAAAATTTGGTGAACGTGAGATAATAGAATTAATAAAATGATGGACAAACGCACCTAGACCCTTTCCCCCTTCTTTGTCGTTGTCGACAAAGGTCTGCTCCATCTCTTTGCCAACGCTGTCCTTTGTTGCTTCGATTTCCATGCGCGTGTCCCCGTTGCCAGCGGCCGGTATCTCCTGAGCGTCAGACAAGGCCACATCCCCAGGTGGAGATTTGGAACTACCCATAGAGACATCGTCGGTGGGGGCAGCCACATCTCGGGAGGTTGCTGGTGTTGATCCAGCGTCGACGTGTTGCACGTTCACGGGGACAGCTGGCACTCCATTGCCTTCGGTGGTTGACAGTACAGGCTCCTTGGGTGGGGCATCGGCGTCGGTACCGTTGCTGAGGGATTGAGGACGGGAACCAGCATCCTGGTCGGTGGTGGAAGAGCGGGAGCAAAGTAGTTTGATCCTAAAACGGGCGTGAGATCAAAATATCGATAAGTGATAAACAACGGGAAACTCACTTGTCCAAGGTCTGCTTCAGCTCTTGGGCGTTCAACTCAATCCCAACCTTCGTCAGCTCTTCGACAAGAACCTCAGGTTCATCTCCACAACCGATCGTACTGTCTAAGATGCCCAGGACTATCTTGTTCCTGGCTATGTTGATCTCGCGAGTTCGCTCGTACTCGCTCTTGGGCGCTTGGGGCTGTTGAATATCCTCCTGCTTATTCTCGGGCTGCGTGGGTACAGCATTCTTCAGCGAGGCGTTGCTGGAGCTAGGTCTCGGGCCGGACTTGTTGCCACCGCTTGGCCCAGCAGCGGTAGGGGTGGTACCGCTTGAGCGACGAGCGCGGTCATCATCATCTATCAGGTTGTCAGTGGTGTACAACCGGCGACGGGATACGACAAGCTCACCGTAGCACGCATCGAAGAAGGCATCCAGCTGGCTTACCCACTCCAGATAGGTTTCTTTACCAAGGAACTCATCAAAGGTGAGCCCTTCTTTCGTGGTTCCAACGGGACGACTACAATGAGATTTAATATTTGTTGCACCTTTAGATAAAATGTATGAACTCACACGTAAGTGTATACCTTGCCGTCGTACGAAGGGTGTGGACCTCCGAAGGCAATGACCCCAGACCAGTCAGTCTTGCTCGCGAGATTCTCGCCGAATTGCTTGAGGGTTCGAGGCAGTTTGGTGAGATTGCGGGAGATATCTTCGTTCGTCAGAGGATCCGCACGGCGTCCCTCTCGAGCCTCGTTGACGATGTGAGTCACCTCCGCAGACTCACGCTTGTAAAGCTCAATAATGATCCGGTTGCGGACAGGGAACCTTTTCTGGGGGTCGAGCTGGGAGAGTGGCCCTCCATGGAGACGTTTACACTCGTCGTTGACGCGCTCTTCGAGGCCCTTTTCCCAGTAGAGTTTCTGGTAGACCTGCCAGTGCTGAAGCATCTTCTTCTTGGGCTCGAGGGTACCGCGCTTACCGCATGCGCTTGCCGCAGCGGTCGTCCGGGTGGCATTGGGGAACCAATTCTCGACACGCTAGTCCTCGGTAAGTAGCCGCTCTGGTACTATTAGACAAAGCAACTTACACTTGAATACAGGTCCCACACAGCCTGTCGAGCGGTCTCGAGTCCAAGGACACGAATGGCTTCTTCGGTAGGGGCAAGGCTGAAGGTCTTGATCAAGTCTTCAGTCGTCTCCTTGAAAAACTCGCGCTTCTGACCAAGGGCGGCACGCTCCTTGTACTGGGGGATCCTCTCTGTCATCCAGTCCCACTGTGGGATGTTGGCCCAGCGTTTGCCCATATCAGAGAAGGTTGAAGGATAAGACGATGCTAAAAAAGAGGGTGGAAAATCGGTTGGGTACACGTCCTCGCTCTTGCCTTTTTATATGTTGCAGGAGGAGGATGGGTTTATTTACTGGAATTATCGTGTTTTTCCTTTTATTTTCTTTTATTTTCTATTTCCTTATCTTTTCCCTTTTTTTTGTTTGCCCCGATAGGGATAGATTGACTGCGCCCTGGAGTGCGCCCGTACCTCTCGACAACCGCCTACCAGTGCGCTGGTTTGTTTTCCATTTATATCGACCTTCCTTTTTGACTCACCGAGCCGCCTCTTTTTGCCCAGTCGTTTAAGACGATTTCCATCATTCTTTGGGGATCACCCATTCCCTCTCCTTCTCTCCCACCAGGAACAGTCCCCTGCCTCCTCACTTCATGCCCCATTCCCACTCTCGCAGCAATCACCACTACGAGGGACGGTCGCCGTCACCTGAACGGTCTAGTGGTAAGTTCTTAGTGTCTTCTTCCCTTGAGCGTTGGCCCTGTTCTGAACCAAACGGGTTAGATGTTGGTGACGGTAGCCTGAGGTCAACCTCAATGACTGACCTCAACGCTGCCCCCCTTTCTAACGTGAGCCTCAACGATATTGCCAACATGTTGGCTGGCTTGAGTATGTTTTCTTGTTTGTAATCGATAATCTCACTCTGATGACTTGACTAGATTTAACGTTGACCCTTTCTCCTACTCCCACCCGTGAGGTCAGGGAGTACGAAGACGCTCCCGCCCACCCAACGGCAGGTTTTCGCCCAGCTTTCTCAGGCGCTCGCACAGCGCCCTCGACCCCTTCTCGACAAGCTGCCACCCGTGCTACGAGGTTCGCACCTGTTGACTCTGGGGAAGTGGCACCCGAAGCACCCCCNTCAACGGGAGTGGGTCATGCCTGGAAGTGCGTTGACCAGCAAACCAAAGTTCTACATTGTAACACGCGTCCGGTGCTGCGGTGTCTTCTGGAGCTGGTAAGTTAGGCTCACTGTATGATTCCATCATGTTGCACTCACCCCTCTCTCCGTCGTCCGACAGGGAGTTCACTGAACCACTCATCAGGAATCTTCAGACTGGGCAGTTCTGGCCGGGTGTCCGCTACCGGCGAGAGGATGACTTTGAGGTGGCGTGGGCCGAATACCAGAGAGCCAAGGCCGCAGGTCAAGTCTCTTTAGCTGCTCGCCAATTCGGGGATCGCGATCGTTATGGCCCCAATAATCTTTGCATCATGTAAATATTTCCGGTAGTGTTGCGTCTATGTATGCCTGTTGTGTCTGTTAAATATTATATGCTTCTTGGTTGAAAGTCTTGGAACCACTGAGGACGAATTTTGAGCATTCGATTGCATATTTTCGTTAACACACGTCTTTTGGTGGGATTTCGTTTTATGAACTGCCGAGCATGAATCTCGAGCGTTCAAGTCTTTTGGTGGGATCCTGTTTTGCAAACTTCCGAGGGTGAAATTTGAGCATTCAAGTCCATATTTTTGTTAGTGCACGTCCCTTGGTAGGATCTCGTTTTACAAACTGCCAAGGACAAAGTTGAGCATTCAAATCCATATCTCGTAGGACACATCTTTCCGTGGGATCTTGTTTTGCCAGCCTCAATTTGCCGTTTCAAAAATACCTATCTCCGTGCTCCTTTCAGTTGGTCCAGTTTTATAGTTCAGGCTTGTGCAATTTCGGAGCCTGAAGGAGAAAGATTGAAATGGAGTACAAATGTAGCCCATGGACTCCATTATATAGGAAGGATGTGTTCGATTTTTGGTGCTTCTTCAGTGCCATCGAAATGACGAACTGATAACAACAACTGATCTCGTGGTGACCTCGTGTTTGCCTCGTGCTCCACTGCATAAGTACTGCGTTCATTAGGTTTGATACAAACTTTGAACACCAGCACCATGTCTCAACAACAGAAACGGAAAGGGGACTCGGGCCTGTCCGAAGCCAAACGAGTGCGAGTTTCAAAACCCGGACCACGCTCAGGGTTCCGAGCATCAAGTTCATCTAGTCAGCCAGGACCGCGCACGACATCCGTGGTGACTCTCAAGGACTATCCGCTCGTCGAATTGGGCAACGTCACGTAGAAAACAAATCTTCCCTGCCAGAACAAGTCTCTGGTGCTTCGACAAAGGGGATCTCAAAGCACGACTCATCGGATACGCTTGATGACCCCACAGATGGCTATCATGGACTCGATCAGAACATCGCTTCAACCTGGGGGACGAACTCAACAGCTACAAGTAAAACGGCCAAAGCGAAGACTGGCCATAGGAGAACGTATGAGAATTTGGTACGTCCTTTACTATCCTTTGTACATCAGCACTTAATCTAACTACATCGTTCTGGCCGCTACGTTAGTCCAAACTTCTGGACTGGATCCCTCACCAACAAACGTTCCTCGATGAGCTGCTGCGCCATGATGGACACGGTGACTGGCTGGGAAATAACAGATGCTCGAAGTGCAATGTCGATGATTGTCAGCTTTTCAAGTGTCGAGATTGTTGGAATGGCGCGCTTCTGTGTTGCCGTGATTGCATGATTAGCGCCCATATCGAGCTCCCACTTCACCGAGTTGAGGTTTGTGTATATCTGATCAAAGATAATCGACTGGCTGACAGGATGGACACATCAGGTATGCACTGGAGAATACTTTCAGAAGACCTCTTTGGCTCTTCTTGGTCTTCGATACCAGCTTGGTCACGGTGGTGGGCCTTGTTCCAAACCGATTCCTGGATCGAAAGACTTCATGGTCTTCGATGTAACTGGAGTACACCTTGTCAACATTGACTTCTGTGGTTGTAGACCACCAGCTGAAGAGCTCGATAAAACCGTTCAACTTCTCCGTTCTTCACTATTTCCTGCAACACTTACAAGACCTCAAACTGTTTTTACGTTCGAGATGCTTGACACCTTTCACCAGCTGACCCTTCAGGCAAAGACTACGGTCTACGACTATTACCACACTGTCCTACGACGGTCGGATGCGCTCGAGTTGAGCAGTATACCGGTATGTCCAATTGGCGGCCCTTCTACTGATGATAACGTAGTGATTTTTGATTGTGTTAAGAGTCGGTGCAATGACTTCCACCGGGCCTTTCGACTTTGGCGTGTTCTCGTCATGCTGAAGCGCGCAGGAAGGGGAAATGATCCGACGGGCATCATGGGGAGCCAAGAAGGCGAAGTCACTGTGGAGTGCCCAGCGTGCCCGCACCCGAACAAGAATTTGCCGGCAAATTGGGATGCAGCCGGCGCTCTCCTGTGAGTGTTTTGATTCGATACCACCTCATTTAGTGCTCATCTCCATTAGTTTCTTATATACTCTTTTTCTGGCCGTTGACGCAAACTTCAAGTTAAAGGGGAAGGCTAGGATGATCCAGGACGTGGAGCTGACTCCTGGATTGGGTTGCTTTGTGGAAGAGGATGCGTTCCAGTCGCATCTCGTTAAGTATTTGGATGAACCAGAGGTTCGTTTTTGTTTCCTGGCCGTTCACCTTATTGATGTCTAACATGAACGTGCAGATCAATACCTGCCAATCCGAGCACGACGCCATCGTGCGTGCTGCTGTTCGATGTACACCTGGTTATAATGTTACCGGTGCTGGGATTGTAATTTGCTCACGTCATGGGCTGGTTCGCCCAAATGGCATTGGCGACTTACACAAAGGGGAACGGTGTGTATTCAACCTCCGAGTCTCGGGTCAGGGCATGTCGTGACATTTCTTTTCAAGGTACTCCAACATGGACTACATCATATTTTCCGCCGTTTTATGGTTGACATTGGCGCGGATCGTCATCACTTATGACATTGCCTGTCAATGGTCCAAGAACCTTCCAAAACGCATGGAGAAACTTCCTGAGCGTATTCGACTCGACTTGGAGACAACGTCGGTCACTGCTGCCGTGCCATCTTGGCATATCAATGGTCATGGAAGCGACTGCCAGACCAATTATGCACTTGCATACCGTCAAGGAAGTGGCCGCACCTGTGGAGACGAAATCGAGTCCACCTGGTCACAGACCAATGTCCTAGGAGCAAGTGTACGTGAGATGGCTAGCGGTGGCCGACATGAGAGCCTGAACGACCATTTCAATGGAATCAACTTCCGTAAACTGGTTGGCCTTCGTGAGTCCATTGTACCTGAATTTCTGTTGACACTCAGGACTTACCCTTTTCAGGCTCATTGCTGCCGAAGAAACTGCGTGAGGCAGCAGAAATGCGCAAGCAACACCAGGAGGCATTTACCAAATTGTCGGCAACCTTTTCGGACGAAATGAAGGCAAAGTGGACCGACATGGTGTCCAAGTGGGAAAAGGACCCTACCAAAAATCCGAATCCTTACGACGACATCAAGCTAGGTGCGCATTTCACATACTTCGGTATGAGCTGATGCTAATCCCAATTAATGTAATAGAGACCACTATGCAGGATGTCCGCTTACAGATGGCAAAGGAAGATGCTGAAGAAGCAGCTCGTGGTGTCATTTCAGCCCACCAGATCTCAATATCCAACTGTTTGATGACCGGCTTGGAGCTGGAGGAGCAGCAGTGAGTAAGGGTCAATTACATGCTTGGATCAAGCTAACGGGAAGCCCATCAGACGATCACTCAAGCAGCAAGTCAAAGGGAACAAGCTCACCACGAGCAAACAGAAAGCCGATTTGGAAGACAAGCGAACTGCACTCAGACGGCGCATCAATCAGTGGCGTGAAGTGCAGCTCGTTTACGCGCCTTGCGTTGTCACCCGACTTCCAACTTCCGATGAATCGGAAGGTTTAGCCCTCGACACTTCTGCTGAGAACATTCCTCTACACCTTCCATCAGCACTGCCTCCATCGTTACAATTGTCCATCCCTCTGCTTGTGGAAAAGGAACGGAAACTACGTGAGGCACAATGTGATGATGCGTTGGGTGAAATTCGACGACAGCGAAGGATCCTAACCGGCCTCGTCCAATTCAAAAAACTCAACCTCGCAGGCCAGGGGAACAAACCGAACACTCGGGTTCGCTCCCTTTACAACCGAATTCAAACAAAGGTCACAAAGGCAGAAATGCGGTATCATGTTGCCCGAGCGGCACTGGTGACCCTGGATCCTAATGGGGCATGGAGTTCACGTCTCCATATCCTGAAGCCGGACGACATTCGTGGTCCTGGAAAGGACCCTGAGGATATCAGTAATGGCCGTTACATCATGTCATGGATCTGGCTGGTGCCTCGAGCTCGTTCTGAGGGTCCAGATGAGTTGAAAGGGGAGGACCTTGATGAGAGCCTCAGAGTAGAATGGGTGAAGTCTCGTGCCCGGGTGCAGCGATGGGAGGAAGAGTTTCTGCTTGTCCAGGAGGAAATGCGTCGATCTGTGGTGTACTTGAGGTGGAAAGCGGATTGGTGGAAAGGGCGTGCTGCATTACCTGCATTCAAGGCCGATGACATTGCCCATGGAATCTCTGCGTATGCAGCCAAACAGGCAGCGCTTTGCCGCCAACTCGCCGCACGATTCTCTCAAGTGTGGGAGCCTGTTTTGGAAAAGCTGGGACTTGAGCGTCAGTGGGAAGCAACCAACAGCGCCCACCAGCTCAATGCTGCGTCCGGATTTAACAGAGCTGTCATGAGCAACTTGGACACTGACTGGGACGAGACCACAGTCATTGACGACATGGACTTAGACTACATTTGGGAGAGCGACAGTGAGAGCGAGGAAAGAGAAGGCGGTACGGATGACTTTGAGTTGGATGATGAGTAGTACTATTGGACTGCTGAATTATTATACCCATGTCTCAGTATGTGACCAACCTGTTTTTAGGGCACTGTCAAGTGCCGCCCATTGACGTCATGGCTTGTGGCTCTCAAAGCCAACATTGCGGATTTGACCGGTCACGAATTAAGATGGATCTATGTGTGTGTACAGGCGTGGAATTACCACTTCATTCAACCTGTTGAAAACCTTATTTATAATCTATACTATTCATAATCTATCAGAATTGAAAATCCCGATAGAAGTCAAGTGTCAATCGTATGAGATTGGGAATTAGCGCCCAAATATTGATGATTCGCTGGGGGCGTGAATCACCACCATTTAATATTGATGATTGGCCCCAAGAGGTCGTGAATCACCATGGCTCAACATCAATGATTTGCTCAGGAGGTTGAATCAATGCAGCTCAATGTAAATGATTAACTGTAAAAAGGGCATGAATTATTGCTGCTCCATGCCAATGATTTTGCCCTTGGAAGCATGTGAATCACTGCCGCTCAACGTTGACAAATCCTCGGAAGCATGTAAATCACTGCCACTCAATGTTGATGATTTTGCCCTTGAAAGGGTGTGAATCACTGCAACATTAATGATTTTGCCCTCGGTAGGGTGCAAATCACTGCCGCTCAACCTCAATGATTTTGCCCTTGGAACAGTGTGAATCACGACTGCTCAACATCAGTGATTTTGCCCTTGAAAGGGTGTGAATCACCGCCACTCAACAACAATGATTTTGCCCTCAAAAGGGTGTGAATCCCTGCC
>SDEE01001244.1:0-10659 GCA_004126415.1 Candolleomyces aberdarensis | reverse complement strand
AGTTAGCGCTCGAGAGGTGTTTCACAAAGCAAACCTGCTTTCGTTCACGTTATGCGTGCATTTCTCAAACTGGTTTACTGGTTCCCTGAGGTCCGATATTTCCTCATAACAAAGTCCTGCGCTGTACATGGTGTCATTGGAAATCGGTGGCGGGTCGAGTCAGAGATCCAACGCCGTTCCGTTGGGTCCTATGCAGCGTAAAAGGGGACGGAACAAGGAGCGAGACGACTTCTCGGGCGTCATTGCATCTACGATATGAATGTCATGTGTGAGCGGAGATTAGCTCGCGGCAAACGGTATGGAGAAAAAATACGAACGTGTCACCAAGACAGCTTCAGTACGAAGCGTGTAGAGGCATGAAACAGACGTGGACCATCTCTCCGGTTTCGTTTCATTAATGTTAGAACTCTTCTCGGTCGATGTGATGCTAGCGAGTTCGATGCGTGGACATGTCCTTGACCAAAGTTCTGACCAGCTCTCAACACCATAACATGGTTTCGAGGGCTCAACAGAGCTGTACGAGATCCAAGCTGGTAAGGAATGTTTGCCGACCTGTTCAAAGACCACCAACCGCTCTCTAACTACGTTTGCACTTCCAAAATCGACTGCGGTGGCCACCTTATGCCATCGTGTTTTCGAAATTCGGATCCGGTTTAATGAGGTCGACTGGGTAGATTGAACCTTCTCCTAGGAGGTATCCGCAGTGATTTAGTATGCGTCAAGGAGCGGGGAGGCGATGGTGTGGGAGGGCTTCTCTGACGTGAACTTCAATGTCAGAACCTAAACAGAACTCATCATACTCAGCGCTCGAGATACGAACCCTGAACCCACTTTAGGTGCGCACGAGTTTCTCTCTCGCGAGAGAGAGCTGCAGTTGCATACACGGCCCAGAGTTGGTCAGCTTCTGATGTAGAATGTCATGGGTGGCGAACCGGCTTCGAGATCCCATCTGGGTGAGAATGAAAGCGTCCAGCAAGGTGGCCACGTCATGGGAACCCTGGTTGTCAGGCGCCTATTATCAGATGAATTATGCACTTTCCGGAGAAGCGCGGTGTGGCCTGGGGTCTGGAGTGATGTCAGAGCGAGAACGGAGGAAGAGACATGTGCGGGACGTCGACTCTTGAAATTTGAAACCTGACCGCCACCCTAGTATCGCCATGATCATCGACGCCTTTCCCATAACAAACGAGTTTTCCACCGTCGACTGCTCAGGACGTCACGGTATCGGCTATATGAAGGTCATGAGGTTAGCTGCGTGGCAAATGGTCTGTGGAAAGCATACGAACATGTCAGTTAGACAGCTGCTGTACCAAGCGTGTAGAAGCGTGAAGCGGACGTGGGGCCATCTCTGCGGTTTTGTTTCATTAATGTTGGAACTCTTCTCAGTCGATGTGATGCCAGCGGGTTCGACGCGTGAATCTGTCCTTGAAGAGGGTTCCCACCCATACTCTCGGCACTACAGCGCGTTAGGGCTCAACCAAGCTGTACAAGACCAAGCTCGTATGCAGCGTCATTGGCCCAGCTAGATGCTGCCAACTGACCCTGTTCGTGAGCTGTACTTGGACTTGCGAAATTGGCTACGGCGGTCAAGGCGCCTTCCCCCATCGCATTTCGGACCCGATGTAACGAGGCTGACCGGAGTAGATTGTACCTTTTGCAAGCAAGTATCCGCAGTGATCGGCGTGCATTAAGGGGGAGGTGGTGATGGTATGGTGAACGCGCGGACTGCAACCCGAAACCCGTCAACGTCCTATCATCATCAACTCTGATCATTCCAAAAATGGTATGCATCCTCCTCCAATTCGGACTTCAGCCTGAAGTTCAGCTCATCCCAAGGATGCGAGAATAAGGGTCTAATGATCCATTATAGAGACCAGAGGTAGGATGAAGAGCTTGAAAGGGACTTTCTGCCAAGCTTAACACCCATATTAGCAAGTTCGCCCCTCATAGCCTGACACGCACAGTATAATTGGCTTTGGAGGCAGACTTCGATTGGTCAAACTGTCGACGGCTTTACGTGTATTCGTATATGTACCAACTCTATATCCACATTTCTGGTTCGAATCGTTGGCTTCGAGCTTCTATCAAACACTTTACCCATGGTTTCTCGAGATCTTGAAAATACGCAGATCTGAGGTATTAGTCAGTGGAGACCCAAAACCGATCCCAATCTCATCTTTACGCAAGTCTGAGTTGCCCTCGAGAAGGGGAACTCCAGCTGATCGACGACTCCCAGAGGTCTTGAGAATAGGATCAGATTTCATTCACCTCCATTGTCGGGACCTGGGAAAGTAGTTGGTCCGCCTTTCTTACCTCTAGGAATCCCAGATTCACTTCTACCTTGAGGCATGGCGGTCGGTCCTTCTCATCCATTGTTAGCAGCCCGATCTCAAGGGTACAAATGGGAATTCCTTGCTCTTATTCTTCAGCTCATCCTGCGTTTGAGCCACGGCGAGTCAAATTTTGGGCTTGAGCCACCTACCAGCGGCTTCTCCAAGATTCAACCAGCTCAGGTGTAAAGTTCAACTCGACGCAATCTCGTTCAAAACAGTTCAAGCCGTCGACATCTCGGAACGTCAAATCGGAATGCTGAAACTAAGCTTGAGTCCGATGAGGGAGATTCGAATCGAGTGCCGTGCCCGTGAAACGCTGGCATAAGTCGACCCACTTTGAGTTGTACACCAGGAGCATGTTCCAGTGGCCAACCACGCAACTCCTGAATTTCATGTGCATATCGGATCCTTCATTCGACTTGGGCGGCAGCCCTGCAGGCAGGGAGCCAAATCGGCAGACGACATCTACCTCCGCCACGGAACAGCCTCTACTAACTCAGTAGCTATGGGAGACTCGATCATCTCCTCTTCCCCTAACCATAAACCACATTGCGTCCTCCAAACTGTAACCTCACGGTGGGTGGCGTGTTTTCCAAACAACGCGAGGCTGAACCATTCGCTCAGTTTCTCAAATCCGCTGTTTCTCTGCAAAGACTTTGAACCATAGCGACACCAAAGGGCGGTTAGGATTTTGACTCTGTACCGAGAATATTCTGGTTCTGGATTTGTTGGAACCAGCGTGTGCGCCAAGAAGAGCATCATGTAATCTGCGGCCTCGTCCTGGAAACGTCCTGTTTCTCATTCTAGAAGTGAATTGGTGGAAAAAGGCAACGGCACTCACCGTCTGAAATGAGCCTCATTAGCAATTCGGCATGACCCTCCTGAAGCTTCGTACTTCCTAGAGTAAAGATCTTGGTGGCAAGGCGTAACGAAATGGCTTGACGAACTGATAACACGCATCCGTTAGTTGCATCTTACGAGTCCTGACAACAGAGTCCTACCTGCGGCATCTAGCGACGCTAAAGAGAGTAGCTCCACAACTGGGGACCTCATATCTTCGGATTCAAGCAGCACCATGAACTTCTTCACCTGAATTTTGATTTGCAATAAAACGAAGTCGTGGCTAGTCGTTCTGATTGAGCCCCATCGCTCTTCCCCGCCCGGCACTGGTGTTACAATTCGGATTTAGTGTCCACTTAATCAAAAAATCGCCCTTAACTCGCCGACGGACTCACATGGAGATGATAAGGCGACCAGCAACTGAATGGCTGGCGCCCAAATTTCGCTGTTCTTATCATCCAACGCCAGGGCGATGATTTCGGGTATGACCGAATGGTAATCGACCATTAGAAGTTTCGAGTGCCCTGTAACGTCATATTGGAGAAGAGGCACAGGTCGTCACAAACTTTAGGCTTACCATGTTTTTTATACAAGATCAGCAGCATTTCGAGAGCTGTTGCCCGAGCAAAAGGCGAAGTATTTCGAAGCATTCGAGATAGTTTGCTAGCCATAGAAGAAGCTGCATCGTCTGACATTGATACTGCATGAAATGTGATAGCCTCGGTCAGCCAAAGTGAGAGATACATTTTGGTGGTCACAGCACACCCACAAACTTCTGTAAGGCGTAGAGCAGTGAATCTTCCTGCGTTTGTTGTTATGTTTGCTACCAGTGGAGGAATAGCAACTGATATATCGCGGGCCAGCTTGGCTATTTGGCAGTAGTAAGCCAGCTGACTCCCCAGCCCTGGTACTATGTCGAAGGTATCGGGACTTACATTCCTTGGGCAAGGCTAGACTCTCGAAGAGTATGTTTTCAACGCTCTTGTGGAAATTTTCATCTCCGTCAATCAAAACTGCCTTCAGCAAATATGGGATAGACGATAGGAAAAATCCTCGAAATTGATCTACAAGATACGGTTTGGTCAAAAGAGAGACGTGAGAAAAGAGGGGAAAGCATCGTCGTACCCTTTCCGTTTCCACTGGTGAGATTATCGACGACATCCAAAGCATTGGCACGGAATTCAGATTTGTGGTCTTTCAATGAACTTTCGATAACCTTCTGCAACGATGCTTTGATGGAACGTCGTAGTTGCAGTACTAGAGGATTGGATACTTAGGTTTAGAACAAGAGAATAAGAGCGATGACACACGATGATCTTCAGCAGTGAAAGCCTGTTTCAGCAGTCGAAGAGCCCGTTGTCTCAAATCCATGTTGTCACCTTTGATAGCTATATCAGCTAATCGGGAGATCACCTTCTCGTCGACAACTGCGAGCACCTTGAGCACAAGAAACCGATTGATGAACAACTGCATGATGCACGCACGATACTTGGTTAGACTCTCATTATGCCCTTTATCGTATTTGCAATCTTCCGAGCATTGGAGACCCTTCAAGTGAGAAAAGAAGCGAATGGCAGCCATACGGGCGGCAAGCGACGGCTTTGCAACCGATTCCAGATCCAGTGCTGAATCCAGGGCTCCGGGCAGTTTCATTCCTATAGGATCGGGTAGTTTGCCTTTAGGCACTTAGTATCCAGTCTTTTGTTTCGCAGAGGTAATCCTCACTTTGACGCAGTAAATCATCCAAGTTACCACAAATCTTTCTGTCTGAAAGAGCCGCCCCAATGATCCTTTGAGCAAGCGATTTGCACTCAGGAATCCGACCCAAAAGTAAAATCAGCTCAATCCAAATCGCCCCTTGGACTTGGCAGAGAATATGAGCTGCGTCTAGAACGGGAAAACCATGATCAGTGTGAATAGTCAATAATCGACGAGTGCGCTGACCAAGCTCAAGATTGGTAGTATTTGAAGTAATAGTGGCCAAAGCCAAAACAACACGACTTGCGGAATCTGGAGCTGCAAGAGAAGAGGAGAGGACTATCCCCAACTTGTCTGCGATATACTCCCTAAGCCCAACTATGGAATCGTAAGTTTAGCGATCGTCCGATCGGTATGATTTGAGCCTAGCTTCCTACCATTCTCCGACTCGATAAGCAACTTTAAGGCTTTGATCGCTTCCCTTCGAACGCTGTCATCAGCGTCCTCGGTTGTCTTTTCCAGGAGTATGGAGAGGAAAGAGCAATCGGCTTTGAGATGCTTAGATAGATGTGTAGTAAAAAAAGAATTTCTGCCTTACCGTCCTTAACCTGAGTACCAGCAAATCTGACCCACGCCTGGCGTACGCGCCAATCGGAGTTGTTCATCCCGGTTTCAACATGCCCAAAATTTATTGTGCCTTTAACGGAGTCTTGGTACGCAGTTAGTACGAAATCGGCAACACAAGACGTGATCCCTACCTTTGTTTTTATGAGTGAGGATCGAGATAGCATTGAGAGCTTCCATTCGAACATCCTGGTCACAATCTGTCAGAACCGAAAGAGCAAGCCTCTCCAGAACGTCATCTGGAAAGTCGCCTACAGAGAAGCTCTAAGTACTGTCAAGAGAGTGAATATTTCAGCTTTGACCTACACTGTTCGTGCCTCCCGAGCACAGAAAGAAGCTGGATGAATGTAGCGCGAATCCGTGAGTCTGAGGTGCTTTCTTTTCGGAGCAAGATGTGCGTTCCGTTGATGGTATCTTGCTTGAGTCGAAGTGTCTGAGTGGCAGCTAGACGTAGAGCGTCAGAATATATCAAGAAGGAACTGGTTGATTGGGACTTGCAGAAGTTAGACTGCGCGAGCAAAACAAGTGATCGAAGGCATGCGAACTGCACGTCTTCACTGTTGTCCCCCACCGCTATTTGGAAAATAATACTCCCCAGCCCTTCGAAATCCGATGGAACTGAAGGACGTCAGTATCAAAGCTCGGGACCTGGATCAAGTGCTTACAATGTCCCGCCGCAGTAAGGGTTGCTACAAGGTAGACCCACTTGATGCGGTGAAGCTGAGAAACTGCCTTCAGTTGTGAGCTTACAGGCCCCTTGGGCAATAAATCAGTTATTTCTGAGTCCACTGGAGTCCCTGAAGCCAAAAATCGTGTTACATTGTCGCCTCTAATTATGATCGACTGAATCGACTCGCCTTGAATGTCGTCCTGTATGGTGCTTGCAATGCGTCTCAAGAACTTTGCTGCGGTTTCCTGCAGTCCTGCTAGATTGTGAGCGCTTCAGTACCCTGCAGACGTCAATTGTCAAAGCAGAAGAAAAGACGAACACGTTCGGGAAAGACACAACAGGAACTTGACCGACTCCAACACCTTGGGCAGTTGAGAACCCAAATACTGCAAGGACAAGCTCAGGCTCAAGGTCTGCTGTAGAGCTGCTTCTAAAGCCTCGATGTACTCGGATTCTACCCGAGTTCGCTTTCAATCAGTATCTCGAGGAGATATACGGGTACGAGTGTGGCAACTGAACATACCGCTCTCTCCCGATCTCAACACACCTTTCGGTCCGGGCTCGCTTTGGTGTCTTGTCAAATCAAGAAATTCAAAGTCAGAATCGATGGCTTCAAGCTCGAGTATGATGTGAACGGCGTCAGAAAAAAGAGCTAGAAGCCTGCACTTAGATGACTAAAAAAACAGGATAGAAAAGGCTCACAATGCAACCTGATCATATCTTTCAAGAGCATGATCCAAGCGGTTCGCATGAAAGAGACCTCATGCACAACAGAGTCCTTCACTGATGCAATAGCGGTTTTCAGCGTGTTGATCATTTCAACTGCCAAAATGTCAGATGTTTCTTTTCCAACTTGACGCGCTTAGTCTACTTGACGCACCGTTCAGCTCCTTCCGGTTGCAAATGGTTGATGTCAGCATGAGAGACGACCAGCGAACATTGACATCGTTATCTCCCCCGGCCCAACAAATCAACTTCTCGAGCAACTGAATGCTGGGATCCACTGAGCGGTTGTTGAATTTGTATCAGATAACAACCGCTACGACGGACGGTATGGGGGACGTACATTGTTCCACGAAAATTGTTGAAACGAGGACCGCATCATTGCGGACTCGCCAAAAACTTGGAGGCGTTGTCGCGGTAGTGAGCCAACCCAGTACGTCAATTTTCAAACCCTCTTTCAGATGCTCTTACCGAAGATATAGAGGATTAGCGAAGGCAGAGAAATCAGGAGTACTGACGGCTCACCGTTCCGGCTAAGATGCTCGAGAAGCAGCTTAGCCTCTTCACGGACAAAGCAGTCGTTGTCATGAATCGCGAGCTTGACAATCTTCTCAAACAGACCAGCGATTACGCCTTGGAAAAATTCTTTCGTACCCCAAGCAGTTGCCAGGGGATCCTTCGCTTCGCCTCGCTTGAAAAGGTCAGACAGAATTGTTAAAAGTTGGTACCGCTTTCCCTCAAGGCGACTGTCTACTCCTGAACTAAGGACCTTGGTGATGGAGTGCTTGATCTTCGGCACAAATTTGACTACAAGGCAGGAGTGTCTGTATAACTGGGCAAGCACTAGAGGAAGACTCGGTTACTCACGTTCGCACTTCGTCCATAAATCGTTGACAAAATTCATGGCAGTTTGACGGACGTCTGCTTCGACGGAATCCCACGCAAGGTCAACCACTTCGGGTATTATCCAGTCAATAAGTGGGTCGAATGGACCATCGGGAACTGGTAAAAGGATAATGGTATGAGAATCGACTATTCTTGGGTGTAACTTCGGTAGGATCACATACCATTGTGGAGGGACTTGACGAAATTAATGACGCGCATCTGCTGTAGCGGCTCCTGCTTGAACCCCGTTTTGCAGCTTTCGATGAGAGCGGATGTCACAATTGATAATTTCGTTGCTGAAGAAATGTTGGAGATTGGAACGAGCAAAACGATATTGGAACGTGAACTTACGGTCATCCTTTACCGTTTTCACCAGCAAGTTGAAGGCATCTTCTCTTCCGTGATCCTCATCTTCATAGACGACCATCTTTGAGACGGATTTAATCGATACATTGGTAAGCAGGTCGTCTGAAATGCACTAGGCTCACAAGGTCGTTTTCATGCACGTCTGTCGAGACACTCACAATTTAATCCTTTGGCTTGAGCCTGCCTCGCTACAAGTATCGAGATAGCCTGCATTCGCACCTCGCGATTGGGATGGGTCAAAGTCGAGATGAGGATTTTCAGAACCCATTCACCGGAAGAAATGGATGGGATTCCTTGGTCGATCCCCATGGCCGTTGGAGACGACAGGGTGAGCAGCTCAACGGAAGTCATATCATCCCACCCTACAACTGAATGCTTGTGAATTTTGAAGGCCTCGACGCTGAGAAAACTCGAATTACCCACCTACGGCTTCGAATAGTTTTAGGAGGAACCTCTGAATGAGAGATTCAGCAATTTTACGATCCTGGTCGCGTACAGCACCTGCGTATTGACTTGCACACTCAGTTTCCATTGCGAGACATCCGGCTTCTATGCTGTCAGATCATGTTGGTACGGGCGAATGTTGGGAGAGGCGTACCTTTAGCCAGGCGCAAACTGAGAATAGTTGTGCTGACTGTCTTGAGATTTTTTTGACCTTCAAGGACCCCCCGACAAGCAGAAAACATGAAGTAGAATTGGTCCTGTGAGCGGATATCCTGGAACGCCAATTCCCAAGGATGGTCCAACATCTCCGAGTCGCTGGGCTGAAAGTCGAATATAGGCGGTATGTCATCTGCCGTGAGTCGATATTTCTCTGGAATCGATTGGAGAAGGAGTAGGACCTGGGCCTTGAGCCCAAACAATAGCGGTGTCAAGGCTTCGTGCAGGTTGTTCCGTTGGTGAATGGGGTGAGTTGGCTCAAGGAATTGTCGCAATGTTCCGATAAGAACAGAGTATTGTTCTATCAAAGCGTCTCTCTCCTCGTGCCCTGTACAATGGGCAAGATCTTCAGCGAAGTGATTGACGAATTGAAGGAACGCCAAGATATGGTTTCGAAGAGTTGTGTTCCTCTCAGTCACATTATCGGTCCTTGTTGTTGCGCATCGCTCGAAGCGAGATAGCAAGTGATGAGGGGTATCTTTCTTACAAAGGTAGACAATCCACTTCGATCTAAACGAAGGGAGAGCAATCTCTGCTGCAGCTTCGTCGATGTGTTCTGGTTTACGGGATTGGATCAGTTTGGTGTACAGGATTTGTGCCAGGACCTGGTTGTCATCTCTGTTAGCCCAAGGATCCACCCTTGACATACGGCCCAAGGAACGCCATGCTCGGAAACCCCTCTTCACCCCTGCGAAGACGCTTGCCAGCGGGGTGTCGAAAGGTGATGATGGGACAATGACGGGAAGGAAGGATACCGCTAGATAGACCGCGCCTCCTACCATAAAGAATGCAAGCAGGATGTACCCAACAGTCCGATCGTCCGTGAAACACCGCACAAGTAGTCCCACTGAGAAGAGGAAGGAGGCGATTTGAGCCAGCAAGAGGGCCAGCGTAATGATGAATTCCACGCGCCACGATTCGGCCTGCACATCCAGTCTGTATCGACGACACGCGTCGGCAGAATCACGTCTGGCAGCAGCGGAGCAACTTTGCCAACCCCTCCTTAGCGAGAACACCCATGACAGCGCTAAACAGGGTGATTTGCAGGCTTAGGAGCCAGAGAATGTTGATCCATTTGGCTGAGGCAGAAATGTGAACGACTGTGGCGATTGGGGGTTGACGCAAGGTATCACGGATTTCGCTCAGTAAGTTTTGCTCTGAGTCGACTTGAAGGTCATTTCGAGCGTCGATGATAAAAGCTGACACGATCCCTGCGAATAAACCGACCTGGGAAGCCATTTCAGACACTCTCAAATGTGAAGGTATGACAGAGATCCTTACAAAAATGAGAAGGGAATCCAAGCCTGTTCTCCAGATATCGACTCTTTCTCTCGCTTCGCGTTCAGCATCTTCCAAATAAAAGGCCCATACTCTCGCTCTCCTCCTGAACTCCGAGTCCATTGGGTGATCACCGTCATCGTCTTCTGGCTTCTTCGGGTTGAGGAGATTCATCATCAGCCCTCCTTCATCTTCAGATAGACGCAGAGCATGCTAGATATTCGTTAGATGGACGTAGGTCTCGCAGGAGGGCGCAGGCGACGTACCTTCCTCCTTGGCTCGGGTCTGTATCGGTCCATTCTACTAATCGTATACGACGTGAGGGAAGCAGATACCGTACCCCCCTCCTCATGTTTATATATCAACCGGCATATCCTGAAGGCGCCTCATGCCCAGTGAGAACCCCACCTGGACCCACGATGACCAGCCGTGATCCATCGTGCGTTTTTCGGTTTTGAAAAACGCACGATCGAGCAAGGTGGGTCATCATCAGTCACGAACATGGGACACTCAATCGTGACCTATCGTTACCCATCTGGCCCCATCGTGTTCAACGTACCGAGCACGATGGGCCACGATACA
>SDEE01001243.1:0-10667 GCA_004126415.1 Candolleomyces aberdarensis | reverse complement strand
CTCTAACTAGGTGTACATCAGGGTACCTTAGTATTTTGTGGAAGTCTAATAGGAGAGAACTTGGATACCACATATTCTTAATTCACTCTATAACCCCCACTTACTCGCACTTGACTTCATGCGGCCTTACTCTCACGACACTTCATGTCGCACTGCCTGTGACTTAGGTTGTGTGTGTTGTTTGGTGTGTTGTGTTTCGAGCTCGGCAGCACCAATCTCATCACCGCCTACAAAATCAAAGACCGAAGGACGGCCTACCAACTGGTCAACAACATCAAGGACGGGGCCGACTTCATGGCCTACTGCGAACACTATGGCCGCCTTTCAGTCACCAACGACGCTGACCCAGAAGTGAAGAAGTGGGCCATCATTCACCGAGAAGTCAGCGAAGGAAGATGGGAAGAAAGGACCCTGCTCGACGCCAATCAAGCGGCCAGAGCCAACATCAAAAAACTACATGACACCATCCGAGAAAACAATGACAAAATCAAAAAAATAAGGCAGAATATACTCGCCAACACCCAAAGGATGAATAAAAACACCGCCCTCCTACRACGATTGATAGTAGAAGATCAATTAAGACTGCAAAGCCAAGACGAAGAAGTACTAAAACAGCAGAGAAAAGAAGACGTTAACGACCAGTACCTGCCAGTTAGGAAACTGAGCAGTAGAGAGGAGGGGGATGGAGATCCCGGGCCTGCAAGATGTGTAAGGGCCCATTTGGGTGCCACGCTTTGGAAAGCCTACGCCTCGCTTTCATATCAGAGCGGACCTCCCACGCTTTTGGGATATGTTCCAGGCGGCCTCGGTTCGCTTTCGTGCGTGTGAACGTAGATTAGATTGAAAGATAACAATGATTTTGAATTGTTCCCTCTTTAACGTTGACTTCTATGACTCGTACTGCCCCCCCACACCTCCTAGGTGCCCAAAAGGGCAAGCGGGGGACCCGCCTAGCTCACGAAAAGCGGAAAATGGCTGCCCTCACTGCTGCACTTGCAGTAGTTGCTGTGCTCGATGATACCGGGTCACCTTGTCCTCGCCCGAAGCGCACATCAATCTTGACTGGTGCATTGTGGATACGAGAATTGCTGGGTGGGCACCCTGGCCGTTTCCGTGAACAGATGGGCCTTTCAAGGACGGTCTTTCGCAAACTCTCTCATGAACTCCAAATGACCGGCTATCTTCGAGATGGTCGTTCTCTATCCGTTGATGAGCAGCTGGGGATTTTTCTGCACTTTGCTCGGACTGGATCGACCTCAACTATGCTACAAGAACGCTTTCAGAGAAGCAGAGACACCATCAGCAAGTGAGTTGCTTGTCTACTCTTAGGAATTGCCCTGAATATTTGTTAGATATATCCATCGAGTTACAAAAGCTCTCGTTTCACAAGCCTTCTATCGCCAATATATCAAGCCCATGGCCAACCAGCCTCCTGATGAAATTCGGTCTCACCCCTCCCTTCACTACTTTGCTGATGCCAGAGGGTGCATGGACGGATCTCATTTTCATGCCTGGGTACCTGAGGCAGATGCCCCTCGGTACCGTAACCGTAAAGGATTTATCTCCCAGAACGTGCTTGCCATCACCGATTTCAGCACCAAGTTTGTATACATTCTTTCTGGCTGGGAGGGAAGTGCAGCAGATGCTCGCATTTATGACTCAGCTCGGAGGAGAGGCCTGTCACTGCCGGATGGGTGCTATTTTCTGGCTGATGCCGGATTTCCAAACTGTGACATGCTCATGACTCCATACCGTGGAAAGTGATACCACCTCAAGGAGGGGACCCGTGGTAACCAAGAGTAGGTAGCTCTCTTTTTTAATTTCATATCTAGCTCAACGCCCTTTGATTTTAGGCCAGCAGACTATGAAGAACTGTACAATCTCCGACATGCTCAAGCACGCAATGTTGTTGAGCGAGCATTTGGTGTTTTCAAGCGCCGATTTGCTATCACCGAATCAGCACCTGAATACCCCATTGCGTTCCAGGCCAAGCTTGTCAATGCCCTATGCGTAATCCACAACTTCATCTGCATTCATGACCCTACCGATATCTCTATTGAAACATGGACAGAACGCACAGCACGGGGTAGTCAATCTGGAGCAGACAATTATATTGAGGCAACACCTAATGTAATGGTTGGGGATATTATGGAGGCAGAGAGAAGACGGGCATCAGAAAGGAGAGACAGATTGGCAAAACAAATGTGGGAGGATTATAGAAGAGAAGCTTCAGAAAGAGGGCTGTAATGTAATGAAGGAAAATTAGTTGGTATTGTAAATGAGTTTCTGAATGTAGGACGTGCGGAGTGGCTTTCGACGGATAGTGCAGAAGGTCTTTGAGATGTTTGTATTCTTGTCCATCAGCGAAAACGCTTCAACCATCTCGTCATCTGAAAGGTTGCCATCTTCCTCCAAAAGCTCAATAGCCTTTGCATGGTAGTCAACATCCTGAGACATATCAGGTTGAAGTGCCTGACTGATGGCTAAAAGCGCACCAGTCATTGCTTCATCCTTCTTGGCTCGCTTTGAAGGAGGGACTCGATGACGTGGAGAAGGGGAATCACTGTCAGCCCGCTGACGCTTCCCGGATGGAGCAGTGGGAGGGGCAGTGGGAAGCACATCTGCTTTCTCTGACTGCAGGTCCTACAATATACCTCAGTGATTACTATCAGCGTTTGTTGAGGCAAATATCAACATACCTCTTCAGGCTGTGTTGCCGGCATAGTATCGTCGCTACTTGAGGCAGGAGTAGCAGTAGATGCAGACTCAGGAGCAGGAGATGAAGCTGGGGTGTCACCAGGATTGAATGCTCCAGCACCAGTAGCGATAATCCCATCAACGAGGTAAGCCATGGCATCATAGTGGACAAAGGTCTTCTTCTTCCACTTTGAAGCCTTCGGGTGGGCCTACAATAATGATTAGAACCCGAGGAATACAAAAATGATGAGACTCACCTTTAGATATGGACCCCAGACCTCTTCTGTGGCAATTACACGAGAAGTTCCATCGTCCCACCCAAATCCTGAGAGAGCCCGCAGCGTTCAGACTTCAGTAAAATCATTCTTGAGCTAAATATACTAATTAGATCAACGATATGAGGTAAATGGGTAATCACGTACATTTGCATAATGGTCCTGGATCTTTTTCGTCGTCTTTGGGGGTGTGCCCAGCAAACCCTCCTTCTCCAAAGCAGCGACAATGGTATTCCAGACCTGCGCTTTCCAGCCATTCTGAGATTGATTCCCAGCAGCCTTCTCACTCTGAAGAACACGCAAGAGAACCTCATCATCTTGCTCGGACCAGGTGCATTTATTTCTGGCCGGCGGCTGGTTCTCTTTGTTGGGATCGGTATTGTTGGACTTCTTCCTTCCCATTGTAGAAGGAATAAAAAGAATTTAAAGTAATAAGGAGAGAATAATTTAGAAGCTATATAGAGTGAAGGGACGGAGGGGTGTCGCACGAACTGTGGAGAGAATGCGAAGGTGGGCGACGCGGATGAAAGGAAGGGGAGACTCTCACGCCCTCCCCAGAGCGTACGCCGCAAGCGGACAACCCCAATTCTGCATCCGAACACTGACTTTGCTCAGGTACGGTTACCAGGTGGGCCAAGGCGGCCCAGCCTTGATTCGTTTTGCTTTCATCAAAATTCCCCGCCAAATTCAGGGTGTACACTTTCCAAAGCGGAACACCCAAATAGGCCCTAAGAAGTTTGGACACGCCCTCTTCCACCACAAACGAGTACCCAAGCATGCGCAAGTAGCAAACCCCTGGAAGAAGGGGAAATTTATGAATCTTGGAAGGGGGACGGATCGGATTGGATCAAGAAGGAGGAGCCCACCCTCGACAAAAACGGCTGGCCGGTGGATCCTCCACCCAGTGCTTGGGGAGTACCAGCAGGGCTGGTCGAGAAAGACGGAAGGTGGCCACTACCACAAGAAAAACCATGGGGGAGTTGGGACCCCAAAAAAATCAATACTTCCGTCTGGACCCCCAAGATTGGTCAGCCAAGCAAGAAACCTGTGAAGAAGGGCAAACAGAAGGCACGCAAAGTTAGGCCTATTAGCCCCCCCGAATCAGAAGACAACGGATGGTGGATGGACGGGGATTACGATGACAATCCCGATGTCCTTGGATGGGACTAACTCGAAGGTGGAACTTCGAGAATACGAAGGGGGTAATGTTACAGGTAACATAGCCTCTATAGATAGATTGCTATTACTGGTAGACAAGTTCATCAAAAGCTGTGATAAGTTCATAGCCTTAGCATAGCCCAGTACATAGCCTTGAACACGACGACTCATCGTGACTCATTTTTCTTTTTTATATGTTTCAGTTTTATGACTCAGAATGACTCGATTTTGTACTATATAAACCTAATACTACGAGAGGACAAGCTCTTCAGCTTGTTCTCGAGATCCCTCGTCTACTTGTATATGAACCCCTCAGCAGTCCGACTCGCCTTTGATACCGAACGGGACAACACCACCGGCATTACTATTATTGCCCTAACCCTTATTGAAACCCGCAGTAATAACCTTACTGTAACCACYGCCTACATCACTCCAACTTCCGACGCCAAACTCCTTCAACTCATTCAGAACTTAGTTGCAGGACTATCACCAGAAACCAGGGCACAACTCAATTAGATGATACAGTTTGTCCACGTCTGCCGATACCTCGCCCCTAGTGTTCTCCACGTTTATACCTTCATTCATCAACCCRGAAGTCAACTCTTTCACCCTATCTTCAATTGCGTTATCCGAACTGCTGGTGACATACCCATCTTTATAGATCCGCTCTCTATTGTCCAGTATATCAACCGACTATACGATACCCYGGTGGTACCTACTCCCGCTGAATCAACTGAAGACCCTGTCGACTCCCCTTACCCGAATCATATCCCTGAGTCGGATTCCCTTGCCTCAACCCCAGGGGCTTAGTCATAACAAGTTCCAGCCTATGGTTGCCCAACTCGACAGCTCCTTGTTGACTGTTTCGGTCACGTCGCTGATAATTCCTGCCATTTTCGTATGTACTTCTCCTGACGTGACTGCTCGTTTCAAAAGCTGACACTCCCCTAGCAGATCTACCTGGACGATAAGTTGACTCCAAGCACCCGAGCCTCCGTCCTTCTTCGATTGAGCCATGGAAGTGCCATAGTACTGATTCTAACGTAGGTTCAGTTTTCCAATAGCCCAGTTGCCTGCTCTCATTCCCTGTTCTCCAGCTATTCTGCCCACCTTATCTTCCAGTTCTGCTCCCATAACCCCTGGTTCCTCAACGGGGTCCAGCTGAGTCTCTGGCAGAATTCCGGCTATGGTAGTGGCAGTGCCAAGTCGCTCGCCAGTCGAGGGTCCAACCTGTCCGACCCCACGTTGCAGGAGAGGAACAGATCAAGGCCGTCGCCCTCGCTGCCCATGTTGTCAATGCCCAACGGCACGCTCAAGATGAACATTCCCTCTACTATCACATTATTGGCCACTGTGACTGTGCTTGCCTACGCTACGGCTGAGAATTTGGTCAAGTCATTGAAGGGTATGATCCACAACCATCCCGGCATTTCCAAGGAGTGGTTCACCTTGATCATCATCCCGGTCATCAGCAACGCCAGGATAGGTAATCTCGAGCTGGTGATGCGTGCTGCTGTCGGAAGCTGCATCAATACCGCTTTCTTTATCATTCCCTTCTGGGTTCTTATTGCATGGGGTATGGGCAAGCCACTTATCCTCTTGTTCGATCCACTCAAGACTATCGTGAGCTGCTTTTGAGACGTATAGTGCTGGCGTTTTGCTGACTTCTTTCTTCCCTTGTAGCTCCTTTTCTTCTCCGTCCTGGTAGCCAAATTTTCTATCGAGGATGGAAGGAATCACCAGTTGCGCAGGTTGGCATTGATTTTGGTCTACGTGCTCATCGCTCTCTCGTTCTGGAACTTCCCAGACCTGATTCAACTTGTCTGCGGCCAGCCCCTCTTCTGCCCCAATTGAACAAAGGGTCCGATGTCTAGGCGCCAGCCCTTGAGAGACCAACCTCTTGACCACTGCTTTCTTTCACTTTTATTGGCTCCTTCTGGGCCACTCTTGTTCGTTTTTCATGAATCCATTCGCATCGATATGGTGTATGACTAGTGATGTCGCTCATGGGTTTTGTGCCGGTTTGGTTATTGACTGTCGACACCTCCCTGCTTTGTTATTGTCTGATTCTGGACCACTCTTGTCCATTGTTCATGGATTCTTTCGCATTTTGTCACGATATGTTGTAACTTGGATGACTAGCGTTGATGCTCATGGGTTTGCTATGATTCAAATATGATTGACGCTGTACATGTGAATATCTTTATTGCATAGAAACTACAGTAACAATGGCGTGGAGTAGGGGAAACCGTTGAAGAAAACCATTCAGCGTGGGGGTAGACGCGCGGCTGAACAGGGGTGTTGCAACTGCACAGGATGTAATGAACGTGCAAATAAATAGACGACGGGCGAGCGGGGTGCGTGTAGAAAAAAGAAAGTGTATAAAAGACGAGTGACCAGCAAGAAATAAACGTGCCCTGACATCCACTCTTTTTGCCTCAGAAGAAGCTGCTGAGCTCCAAGCTCGCACTTTTGTTGCTTCTGGAAACACCGCACATGTACCAGCGACACCAGTCTATCCCAACTTTAAGCCTGCTTTTGGTATGGAATCCCATCTACAGTGGCCAGCGTCTGCCTGAGAAGCTGACATACCCCGTTCAGACCTTTGGATAGACCGGCCTCCATGTCTGACGGCTTTGCCCATGTTGCGACATCAAAAGAAAGGCGCTCGAGATCGGGTAGTGCGCGCACATGCTGGTGAATCAAGGCCTAGTGGTCCCAGCGCTCAGCACCACGAGTGTACAGCAGACAGAGAACTCACCAGTGATGCTGCGGTTACCTTGCTGGCAGCAACAGTCAGGGCGACCACTCCGCGTAGTTGCCGCCTGGGATCAACGAAGCGCACTTACAAGTGCGATACCCTAAGGAAAGATGGAAAGCTAATCCATAGGTTAATCCAGATGCAGCTTCAGCCGACAAAAGGAGAACTGGGAAAGGGATTGGATGCAGTCGGAAAACTGCTGAAAATTTTGACAAAACCCCTCTGCAAAGTGGAACCCAGGTGAGGGAGAAATTGTAAGCTCCTGGAGCTGTGCTGGCTGAGTGAATTGGAGGGAGGGTGAGTAGCATTCAACTCTGATGTTTGGAACGGGGGGGATGGAGATTGGCTCAGAAGAATCCGGGTTTGGCTCCAAGGTTCCAGTCAAGGATACGTTCTCCAACAAGCTGTGGGCATCGAGGAAATGAGGGGAGAGTGCAATAGTGGTTTCACCTTTTGTGTTGAGGGTGAGAAAGCGCAAATGGGGTCCTGTTACAAGGCGTAGATGAGTGTCACATTGATCTTGTGAGACTAAGTCCCAAATCTGCAGGCTAATAAGATTCAGGAGTGCGAGAGGGGGGTCCTGAAGGGCAGAGAACCCTACAATCCCTCTCCAAACGACGGAGAAAGCCAGAGAGCGCACGCCTTCAAAAGATTGTAGGGGAGTTCCATCGTAGGGCCCTAGGGCTACTGGGCCACTAATGGTCTGTCTTGGAGGAAGGTCCGTACTCTTGGAGCAGGATTCTGACGCCTCAAAGCCGATATGCCAGGTGCTCGGTCCGGAGGCGGAGAGGAGAGAGGAAAGCAACCTGACAACAGTGGCGGATTGAGCAAGGGCGTGATCCTGTGGGTGATACTTGATTTTGATGTTGACGAAGTCGTGCCGTATAAAGAACAGCTTCAAGTCCTCGTAGAACGCATCTATGAGGGCTAAATCTATTGAAAGGTCGACATCGGTTTGGACCGGCAATCTTCAAAGAAACCGGATGACCCTTGAGCAAGCTGAGCCCAACAATGTGATCCATGACAAGGTCGTAAGGGATTCGAACATCCCCTTCTTAATCAGAAAAGGTACGAGGCAGAGCGTTGCTAGCACCGTGCAAGAGTCCATGAAAGCCAAGGCCTGGTCATCCCCGTCAAACTGATGGATAATGAGAAGGATGACCTCCTGCGGAAGGTCAAGCAATGACTTGGGTGGCTCAGCGAAGTTAGCCTGACAAGGGTGCGATGGAGCTACAGGGCGGAGTTAGAAAGATAGCACTTACGGTTCAGGAATGAACACACCTGATGTTCTGAGGACTCCTGCCACTGATCGAAGTGCTCATACCTTCCCTTCTTTCTTGGTGCCTTATTCAAAACCAAGTTGGGTTGTTTCCCAATTTGGTTAATGATAGGCTGATAAGATGTGTCTGGAAGCTGCTTCAGGTGTTAAAGTTGCGCACTGCTGACAAGAGAAGGCGGGTCATACTTTTCTAGCACGGGTCTTGGAGCCAGCCATAAGACAGTCTGGAAGAATTAAACAAGGCATGGGTGCCGCTGGCTGGGTAGGGGCGCTGCTCAATGGCCATATGCAGCCAAAAAGATAGCGCATATACCTTTCTCTTTCTAACTTGGATTTTTGAGCCAGCTCGAGGATAGACTGAAAGAGGCAAACAAGGCAAAGACATGGTTGGACGATTGGAAGAGAATAGGAGGCCGTAGAATATAAAGCTCATGTGAAGAGTCCCGATTTGGTTCCTCTTCGATTGTGTCATACTGGACAATCAAAACCAGCTTGCGGCGCATAGGCCTTCATCCTACCGCTGGGACCTTGTGGTCGCCGCCACCCGTATTGTTCGGCATTTGATAACTTGTACCCGTGCCCCACCTCACGCCGCCATCACTTTTTTCGACCCACCTTTGCTTTTGTCTCGTGTGAGTGCGGTAGATTTCTGTGGGTTGGTATGTCATCCTAGTCTTCAGCCAAGTCGATCTTCATTTGTCTTTACAAGTCAGCGTGGGTGAGCTGTCATTGGTCGTGAATCAGCTCTGATGAAACAAATCATCATGATTATTGTTAGCAAATTGCAGCGTAGATCGCAATTGTGAATCCTGTCGTTACAAATGACCCCGACTGCAAACGTTGCTTGACGTTGAGGAATGCGGTTTTCTGTTTTGGTGCTCAACACCGCACCATGTCTATTATAAGCAGCAGAAAATCCACTGTTACAAGAAAATGTTTGAGGGAAATGGATGGGCCGTGACTCTATCAGCCAACCGTGTGCAAATTCCACCGCCTCGTCAATTCAGGGCTCCGAATGCAGGTGATGGACCTGCCATTTGCCTGAAGCAGCCCGTCAAAAGATCCTCTGAAGAGGTTGCGGGAGGCCTCAGAAGTAGAAAGCAGCAGGGAGTCAGATGGAGAGTGTAATGGACCTAGTGCTACCAAAAGGAATGCTCGGTGTACTCTTTGCAGCCATGACGACCCCACAACACTCCAGAAAGAATTGATCAACCTACTCAAACCTCTCAAGCCTTCCGACTTCTTCCAATGAGTCAATCCTCCTCAAGTGCTTTGGGATCCTCGTCCTGAACATCTCAACCACACTTCTATTTTGTTTGTGGAGCATTGGAGAGTTCCTGATTCTCAATTTCTGTTGCTCACTCAAATCATGCAAAGCGCGCTCCAAGTGTGCTATCAAGCCCCCGCTGAGGGCACGATGGCAAGAAGCTACTTGCAAAATGTTGGATTTAAATACGGTCTTCAGCCTACGTCTATATTTTACACATTTGTCACATTCTGCCTCTCATAGAATGTCTTTGAACAATGTAATATTCTGCACGACGGTGCATATGACATATTGAGTTCAGTTTTTCTCATCGCTATAACGTCATCGCTATAACGACATTCAGATCTAGCCTATTGAGATGAGAAAGAGGGAAACAATATGCAAAGTACTAGCCAACATTTGGTGACAACAATAAGGATGCAAAAGAATAAAAAATGAATGACTCAGAAATTCATGCCAATTGTTAAGTTGTCATAAAATATTCTTTCAAGGAGGTTCTTATTTAATACATCGTGCTAAATACCAATCGGTAAGTTTTATTTTCTCAATTCGTTTCACATCCTTTTTGCTGTCAGCGAAAAAGTCCACTCCCAGCAGTGTATGTTATATTCACTGCTAAGCAATCCCAGCAGCGATGTCATATGTTGAACTGCAATCGACCAATTTAGTGGTGTGACAGCCTTGACAGCTGTCACAACTCCTCTTGCAGAAAAAACACAACTGACAAACGATATGCAAACGACTGTAACCATTGAGTGTCATCAGATGCTACTAGAGTTCTTTCAAATATGCATTTCTTCCCATTTGTCATGCCGTCTGCATACCAGACTTGGCCAGAAATGTCAACTATGCGTGATGTAAAGTGAAAGTCACCTCCATAAATTAAGGTGATATGAGTGTTGAGTTCTGTCATCAACCACAGGTATTTTTGATACCACATTTATTTTAACATATTGGTCATCTAAACCAATGCACATGAATTCTGGTGGACGGTGAACCGACAAAACTCTATATAAAGGTGTATTACATATATTACACCTTCTCCTGGGCAGAGAAGCTTTGTTTGTGTACATAGCATGAGATATGTTGTAGGTATCCCCTGCCTGCTTTTTTCTGGATTGACTAGAAACAACTGTAGTCAGCACTGCCAGTTCCCACTGACATCCATTTTCGATGACCAGATTGCAGGAATCACAGGAAATAATAGAGGTACCACACTGGATCTCTGGT
>SDEE01001242.1:0-10683 GCA_004126415.1 Candolleomyces aberdarensis | reverse complement strand
TTGCTTCTCGCATGAAGAAATTTTTTTATCTCATATCGCGTGAAGGATCCAGGCATCGCATCCTCGCGCAGCACAGAATGAAGCGGAGCCCAATTTGTCGTTCCATATCTATCCTGGAAGGCATTGGCCAAGATGGCAGAGATTGTCGGAAAAGTCCGACCGGCCCGTCCAACGGTGGTTGCGTGGCCGGCCCGTTTGGCTCTGTCCCAAATGTTGGCAGCTGTTGGCACTCATTCACCGGCTGGGTTCGGTTGATGGCAACACCGTGCCAACGGCTGTTCAACGGCGACGCCACAGCCGGTGCAACGGTTTTGCCTTTGGTGGCAACGCAGATATTGGACTGGCATCTGTTGCCGCTGGCGGCAACGGCCTCCAACGGGCGGTCGGAAATTYCGACAATGGACTATAATACTTTCGACTTGGACACTGCTGATAATACCCCATAGCGCTTAAAAGAAGCGTCTTTCGCACAGCCTTTGGGCGCCGACCAATTCATTCAGTGGTCTCCGAGTCTGTTATAGAGTTCAGAAGCGATGCTACGGGATATTTCTCCTGCTCTGTTGTCGGAAAGATTACGATTAGTGGCCGCGGGAGCGCAATGAATTGCAGATATATATCAGGATGCGAGAATGAGGGAGTAGGTCAACCCTTACCAGACTCGGGTCGAGGCAGCAAGAATGAGCTCCGATAGGATGGAACACCTGCTCACAGTAAAAGCTCGAGCCATCTATACAAGTTTGAGCATGACCATGGTGGTGGTCGGTATGTCAATTTCCATCTATATGTGGACCACGCGAATTAATGCTCAGTATGCTGCCAACGATCCCAGGTATCCGTCTTTTCATGGCACTATCCAGTCTCTCGGTTTTCCTAGAGACGCCAGAGCCTCTTAGGGGCCGAAAGAGATACATAGCAGTCAGTTTGGTGATAACAACTTTATCCGCCCTCATCGTGTCGCTTGACATGGCGCGTTACTTCGAAATACTGTTCAAATCCACCTCAGTGGCTCGTTGGCAAGAACTACTTGCCGGCTCCTTCAAATTATTTGACTAGCGGCGCGGGCCTTGGCCTGATTATTATGATCGATGACGCACTGGCCATCAGGAAACCTACAAAATACTTTCGCTCTTTCCGAGTCTTTTGCGCTTTTTGGGTCCATTCCCCTGCCAAATTTGGCTTAGCTTTTTGCTCAAAATAGGGTCAACCTATCAGCTTCTGGCTTTCCAGCTTTTTTCGGCTTGAGGGCGTGTGACAGCGCTTGAAAAAGTACTAAAAGAAAATGTTACGTTTACTGATGTGACTGCGGGTGAGTGTGATGGCCTGATTTTTTTCCAGCTGTCGGCTGGCAAGGCTCACGGGTTGTTTTCCACAGGTCTATCGGTGATATATAGTTTGGGTGGAATATTGATGGGTGACAATCCTCCCCATAATGACGTCCCTGTCCGGTGTAGGTCTGTGCTGTGTCCGCTTCTAAGTAGAATTTGTACTAATCGAATTGCCTGGAATCACAACACATGGCTCTCTTCTTCACGATGCTCGGCCCAGGCAGTGCTAAGATATATGTGGCCTCCCCCCTGCTTATTGTGTCAACTAACATCATCGTGACAACTTTGATCACCATTCGCCTTCTTCGTGCACGCCGGACACTGGCAAAGCTCTTGCCATCAGCCGATGTGCGAGTTTATACTGGGGTAATCGCCATTCTAATCGAGTCCGCTGCTCCTCTCGCCATCTTTGGCATCATAACTGCTGTAATAGTACTGGGAGTTAATCGCATTCTAGTAAAGCATTCTGAAGGATCACTTGTCTGCATCTATGTATTCCAGGCCCTTTTCTACTCATTCTGCGTAAGTTGGGCTGATCGAACTCTTCTCATCAATATAAATTTATTAACTTCACTAAAAGGGACTGTCGCCACACATGATTATATTCCGCGTCACCACGGGCCGCTCCTTCACGAAATTCCCCTCAGTCAAGGACGGTGTCGTAACCAACCCCATGCAATTTGCTCACCGAACTGCCGAATCAAATTTCCTCCAATCGACGTTGAATCGTGAGTTTGGCCGAAATGGTGGTACTGATAACGAACAAGGAATGGCAGCATTGATGAGCCCACCCAGCAGACGTCTATTATCCACGTCGCACAGGAGAAGCGGAACGACGGTGGGGATGTCGAGAAGGCCGCGTAGGGATAGATCCGTGAAGAAGTTGAATATGTACTCGAGCCTTGTTGTAGTCTTTCAATCTGCTTGTTCTCGTATTTATATTCAATCCCCAGTTTTGTAGACGTGCCTTGACTATCATCAGGCCGTGACACCGCCACGGTGCGCGCTCCTTGATACCTTCTACTCATCTTCTCTCTCTCCTCTTCCTCTCCCTCCACGTTTTTGATTTTATTTCTTGCAAAGAATCGTCACCAACGAGACTCAACGTCTCCGCCAAACAGACGACCGCTTCACCTTGATTGCTGAAATAGCTGACTCACCGCTTTGTGGAGCCGGGATGCCCAAGAGTCGAACAAGAAAGGAATCTAGAGCATCTGACCTCGCCACTATTCTCCGAGGCTCATCCTTCTACTTGTTCTCCTTACCCCAGAGTTCACTCCTGTACACATCTCTTGATCGACGATCACGTCCTAGGTGCAATCTCGTCGACGGCCCTAATTGACGACTACCAAGGTGCATCACAGGGTTCGGACGCACGAACACCTTCCTCTAGCGGTGGATGCAGATCCTAACGTGGTATATTTGCGAATAGATGGGGTTCTGAGCACCTTCGGCCACGAATATTTTTGAAGCGTCAGTGATCTTTACTATCATCACTTCCGTGACATGGACTCTATCAATCGCACAAGGTATAGTTTTCAGTACCTCAGTCATGAAGCTACTCCCGAGAAGAACGAGGTGGGCGGGTTGATGGCCTTACCCAATCGTGATTGCTTCTTGCTGGAAGACAGCTTTTTATATAACAGCACGGGAAGGAAGATCCAGGCATCGCATTCTCGCGCAGCTCAGGATGGAGAGGAGCTCAAATCGCTGTTTCATATTGATCTCGGAAGGCATTGGGCAAGATGAAAGAGATGGACCGTAATACTTTCGACCTGGACGCTGCTGATAGTATCTCAAAGCGCTTAAAAGAAGCGTCTTCCGCACAGCCTTTCGGCGCCGACCAATCCATTTAGTGGTCTCCAAGTCTGTTATTGAAGCCAGAAGAGATGGAACGAGCTGTTTCTCCTGCTCTGCCTTCAAAACAATCGCGATCAGTGTCAGCAGAAGAGCGATGAATTGCGAATATATATAAGGATGTGAGAATGAGGGAGTAGATCAACCCCTTACCAGACTCGGGTCAAGGCAACAACAATGAGTGACGATAGCAGGGATTACATGCTCACAGTATATGCTAGAGCCATCTACGCAAATTATAGCCTGACCATGGTGGTGATTGGTATGTCAATTTCTATGTATATGGACCAAGTAAATTAACGCTCAGTATGCTCCCAATGATTGCAGGTATCCATCTTTTCATGGCGCTATATGGTCTCTCGGTTTTCCTCGAGACGCCAGAGCCTCTTAGGAAGGGCCGAAAGAGATACGTGGCAGTCAGCTTCGCGATAACAACTTTATCCGCCCTCACCGCGTCGCTTGACATGGCGGATTACTTCCAAATACTGTTCAAATCCACCTCCCCGCGTCATTGGATAGAACTATTGGGCGGCTCCCAACAAGCACGGTTGCATCTGGCTGGCGGCACGAGCCTTGGGGTGGTTATTGTGATTGGTGATGCACTGTTGGTGAGTGCGGTAACCTGATTTTTTCCAGCCGTCTGCTGGCAAGGCTCACTGGTTGTTTGCCACAGGTGTATCGGTGTTATATAGTTTGCGTGGAATATTGGTGGGTGACAATCCTCCCCATGATGACGTCCCTGTCCGGTCTAGGTCTGTGTCTTGTCTGCTCCAAGCGCCATTTATGCTGATCAGATCGCCCGGAATCACAACGCATAGTTCTCCACTTCATGGCATTTTATTCAATCGATTCTATCAACTATTTAGTCGCCTCCACCCTGCTAACTGTGTCAACCAACATCATTGTCACAACTTTGATCACAATTCGCCTTCTTCGTGCAAGGCGGACGCTGGCAAAGCTCTTGCCATCAGCGGATGTGCGAGTCTACACCGGGGTGATCGCCATTCTAATCGAGTCCGCTGCTCCTCTCGCCATCTTTGGCATCATGGCTGCTGTAGCAGCAGTGGGAGTTTATTATATTCAACGAAAGAGTTCTGAAGGATCAATGGTCTGCTTGTATGTATTCCAGGGCCTTTTCTACTCATTCTGCGTAAGTTGGGCTAATCGAACTCTTCTCATCAATATAATTTTATTAATTTCATTGAAAGGGACTGTCGCCGCACATGATCATATTCCGCGTCACCACTGGCCGCTCCTTCACCAAATTCCCCTCAGTCAAGGATGGTGTAGTAACCAACCCCATCCAATTTGCTCACCGAACCGCTGAATCAAATTTCCTCCAATCGATGTTGAATCGCGAGTTTGGCCGAAACGGTGGTACTGATAACGAACAAGGACTGAATGGCTGCATTGGGGAGCCCACCCAGCAGACGTCTATTATCGATGTCGCGCCGGAGAAGCGGAACAACGGTGGGGATGTCAAGAAGGCCGGGTAGGGATCAATGCGGTGTGTTGGTCGCGAAGAAGTTGAACATGTACTTGAGCCGGCTCAAGCTTTTCTTGCATTCGTCTTTACTATTTTGTTGTATCTCTGTACGCCTGTTCTTGTATCTATCTTTGATCTCGCGTCTTATTACGAGGGTTTACATAAGTAAACATCGTTCTTTTACCTGGACTTTTTGCACCATCAAAAACCCAAAGGCATCCACGTTATGTCACGTGCTTACTTTGTGATGTCATTCATCAGTCGCGCTTTTTGACGCATTCTCAGCTCTTGTTGGTCTTCCTCTGGCTCATGTAGTTAAAGACATTTGGGCAGCATATTCACATTTGGATATTTGATTGAATTATACCACATGTAAAATCTATTCTACCTCATGTTCTTGGTCCTCGCTGTCATGTTGTGAGCATCCATACTTGATTAGAAAATAAAAGTTGAAATACTCACAGCCAACATACTTGTCAATAGTGGACTCCTTGCAAAATGATCCATTGGAGAGTTGCCAGACACACTTCTCTGCATCTTTCTGGTAGCATAGGTCTTTGATGTTCACCTGGCCATATGCTGGGAAAGGGACATGGAGAATTGATTTGTCCTCCAAGTGCCAAATTGTCTAGGGACAGTTGGTCCCAAGCTCAGGTAGTCTCTGGTTAGCACAAACCCCCTCTCTCTGTACTTCTCAATGCATCCATGTATTTTGGCTGTTTTCTTTCCTCCACAGTTGATCATTCCATCTTGTAGAGAGTAAGCTTGGGATACAGCATAATACATAAGTCCATGAGTGGCAATATAGCTCATGATGACCATGCCATGAAAGATGGGGATAACTCAAATAGGTGCCCTTCAGTGGCAATGATGTTCAAGTTGATAGTCCTGCCTCTCTCATGTTTCAAGGCAAGGGCCATGATCAATAATTATCCTGTTGTGTATAGCCCTGTTGAAGTTGGTGAGATTGCCCAAGCATTTGGTTGTAGGATCTGCTAGTATCAGCATCTATCTGTCATCCTTGAGAATCCCTCCATGCTCTTCCTTTTAATCATTATCCTTGCCCATTTCTCCAGATTGGAAGTATCCCTCTCTGACAAGGAAGTCAATAAGACCTTTGGCATCCATAAAATGGACATACATGTTAATAGTTCTGTTTATTTACTGTGAATCATTGGGCAGCAGGTGCATCTGCTTTCAGCTCTCTGCTTTCTCTCCCTTCTTGTATCTTTGCTTTCTATCAGCTGGTTGGTATCTACCCTTTTCTCTGTTCTCTCATAGACATATTTGCAATTTCTGTATAATGCCTGGTCCATCCAGCCCACCACTTAATCTATGATATATATGGCTGGGAAACTATGTTGACAGGATCAGGCTACTTCTTATTTCTTTCCCATAGAAGTGGGTTCTGTTTTGATCATGTTTCTGGTTCATCCTGCTCATCACTGCTCAAATGTGCTCAAAAGCGCTTAAATGCATGCTTTATGACGTATAGATCAGAAGAACTGTGTTGATGGGATCAATCTATGTCATACTTGCTGGTGAGCATCCCTGAGACAGGGAACCAACTGTGAGGTCTGGTATCTGGTGCTGACTCGCATTTCACTTTGTGCATAGTTCAGAGGTCTCTTAAACCTCAGGTTTTGTACCCCCAGACTGGGTTGCACCAAGCTTTTGAACAGTATGCTCCCCACATGCAGCTTTCATCTCTTATGTCCACCTGGAGCTTGTGCATTTGAACCCGTCTCATTTCATTTTTTCTATATAGTGTAAGGAAAACAGCTTCACAGTGGTCAGATGAGTCAGCTCTGATGAATTGGTAGAGAGAACGCCCTTAGAGACCTTGGAATATGCTGCACTGATGGCCCACTTACCCCAAGTCAAACTCAGGTCAGGTCTGGTATGCCAATAGTATGACCAATGGGAAACAGGGACAATCATCCTAGGTCTCACAATGAAATGTAAACCCTCGTACATGCCGCATGCAGTGACGGCCCGCTAACCAAATCTATCTGCAACTCGCCATCAGCTATCACCGCCACGCGACGCTCCCTCGCGACGTGTCATCGAGCTTACCTAATGTGCCACGTCTGGAGAAAAGGGTGAGGTGGCTCGGCTCGCGATTTCTTCTTCAAACACTCACCTTCTCCTTCTCCTCCCCGTCTTTGGTTCGTCATGAGCGGTTGTGAGTAGTATGTGCTGTGTATCAGACTTGTTCTAATCCTCCTCCAGTTCGGTTTCTGAATCTGGTCCGCCCCTTCCTGCCCATTCTCCCAGAGGTTTCTTCGCCGGATCGCAAGGTGAATTTCCTCTCTGCTTGTCGCTTTCCAACCAGCTAACCAGCAAATCCAGGTGCCTTTCAACCAAAAAGTGCTATGGACAGCCGTGACGCTCCTCATCTTCCTTGTGTGCTCGCAAGTGCCGCTCTACGGTATCATGTCGTCTGACTCGTCGGACCCCCTGTACTGGATGCGTGTCATTCTCGCGTCAAACAGAGGAACCCTCATGGAGCTGGGCATTACGCCCATCATCACGNTCGGGCATGATCATGCAGCTTTTGGCTGGAGCCAACCTCATCGACGTCGATTTCAGCTTGAAGGATGATCGCGTTTTGTTCAGCGGGGCTCAGAAGCGTGCGTGGCGTCTCTTTTCCTTGCTCGTATTGCCTACGTGGTTCATGTTCTGACCCACCACACCCACCAGTCTTCGCCCTCATCATCGCCCTCGGCCAGGCCACCGTCTACGTCCTCACCGGTCTCTACGGGCAGCCCAAAGACATCGGCGCCGGCGTCTGCCTTCTCCTCATCATCCAACTCGTCGTCGCAGCTCTCATCGTCATCCTCCTCGACGAGCTCCTCCAAAAGGGCTACGGTCTCGGCTCCGGCATCAACCTGTTCATCGCCACCAACATTTGCGAGTCCATCGTCTGGAAGGCCTTCTCCCCCACCACCGTCAACGTTGGCCGAGGAGCCGAGTTCGAAGGTGCCATTGTCGCGCTCTTCCACCTGCTCTTCACCTGGAGCGACCCCCGCCGTGCGCTCCGAGAGGCGTTCTGGAGAGAGAGGCTGCCGAATGTCATGAACCTCATCTCGACGGTGCTCATCTTTGCTCTCGTCATCTACCTCCAGGGCTTCAGGATCGAGATCCCGGTCAAGAGCAACAGGTTTAGGGGCCAGCGAGGGACGTACCCCGTCAAGCTGTTCTACACCTCGAACATGCCGATCATGCTCCAGAGCGCGCTGACCAGCAATGTCTTTATCGTCAGTCAGATGTTGGCGACCAGGTTCCCTAGCAACTTGTTGGTCAAGGTTTTGGGTGTTTGGGAGGTGAGTCGTGTTTGCTTTCGTGTTGTGTTTCGTGTATTGACAAACTGTCCCGCAGCCGATGGAAGGATCTCCTCAACTTCGAGCTGTCGCTGGTATCGCGTACTACATGTCGCCTCCTCAGACCATCAAGGAAGCCATCCTCGACCCTATCCACACCGCTGTCTATATCACCTTTATGCTCAGCGCCTGTGCCTTGTTCTCAAAGACTTGGATTGAGGTTTCCGGAAGTGGACCAAGAGATGTGGCCAAGCAGTTGAAGGATCAGCAGATGGTGCGTGTCTTGTCTTCGTTCTCGTTCGCTCGCCTCTTACATGATTACTGATGTGCTGCCCTGTAGGTTATGGCTGGACACCGTGAGGGCTCCATGTACAAGGAACTCAAGCGCGTCATCCCTACCGCTGCCGCCTTTGGTGGTGCCATCCTTGGTTTGCTCTCCGTCGCCGCTGATCTGAGTGGGGCTATCGGAAGCGGAACTGGTATCTTGATGGCTGTTACTATTATTTATGGATGTGAGTACTCTTTGCGTCTGCGCGTTATTCCGTACAGGAGGCTCATAACACCCCTTCTTTTTCGTAGACTGGGAAATTGGGATGAAGGAAAGCCAAGGTGCAGAGTTGGGCGGACTTGCCGAGTTGATGTAAACAAAACGTTGACTTTGCCTGTCTGTTACTCCGTGTACCCTTCCTTCCATCCATTCGACTTGTGGTTTAAAACGCAGTAGAGCGTCCGTTCGTCGTCGCTCCGACGATACGTACCCAACCCACCCACCTACCCATACGAAACGCGCTCTTTGCACCCCGACCTCGACCGTTCTCTCCTTTGTTACGCGAGACATCCTACAAGCTAATACGTATTTATGTTACCTTCGAGCATTGCAATGGAGAAAATATTTGGGCGCTTCAATAATGCGTACTTGTACTGCTTGCGAGTTTTGAGTGAATCGTTTAGTGAGCTCGTTTGTGTGCGATTGGCGATGGAGATATGGATGTGGGACTTGGTTCTTGATTGTTCACCCACTCCTTGCTCTGTGCTACTTGGCTGTGTTCGCCATCGGGCAATAATATGAATGAATGCCCACCTCAGACTTATGACCACCTTGTCGTCTTGCGGACGAAAATGAAATAAGTAGGAGACTTTCGGGGTTGGATATTAGCAACTTATGATTGCGGTCGGTACACCTGTATGAGCGAGCGAGTGCAGGAAGTTTTCTCCAGGGATCTCTGCGCTCTGTGGAATCTCTCGAATGGCCAGGACGGGTGATCAGTCGCTCGCCGACAGGCTATGAAGGTATTCAGGAAAGAAAACGGGAGAGTAATTGAAGACTTGATCAATCTTCAATCTCAAACGGCGAAAGACTTTGACGACGACCGACTTGACGCGAGGGGCAATAACCTCACTTTAGATTAAATACAAAACAGCGACTAGTACAAGCCTTTTCGCTGCTAGTGGCTCAGATATAACTTCTCTAGATACAACGCAACACGCAGGTTCGATATCTACGCCTTCTCCACATCCCTCTTGTCGTCCTGTGCGGTGTGGATAATCGAGGGTATGGGCTGAGCGTTCGAGGGCACACCGTCTCTAGCATCCAGACCTCGTTCGGCGTCGGTATCAGGATCCTGGATCCTGCCCAACTCGCGATGATTGAAATTCGATTGGAGGAACGATGATTCCGCGGTGTGGTGGGCAAATTGCAGGGTGTTCAGAGCGCCATTCTTTACAGTGGGGAACTTGGTGAAGGAGCGGCCAGTTGTGACGCGGAATATGATCATGTGGGGTGAGAGTGCCTGAGAGGTTAGGTTAGATAAATTAACGTAGGTTGTCCAAAGGCGAGATTCTGAACGTACGCAGAAGGAATAGAACAGGCCAGAGAATAATGGGTCGCAGACCAGAAATCCCACAGATGCGCGAGCTTTGGAATCACCGAGCTGCTGCATTATTGCTGCGAGGATGCCGAAAACGCTGAGAGGGAGAGCCGACTCGATGAGAATGGCGACTATCCCGGTGTACAGGTGCGTATCGGACGATGGCAAGAGCTTGGAGAATGTCCGGCGCGCCCGAAGCAGGCGAAATGAAATGAGGCTTGTGATGATAACGGTGGTTGTGACTGTGAGCGCGGTAGCGGCTGGGCCAGCACGGGCACCGGCGCCTTGCACGTAGTTCCCGACGAAGAAGAGGACTGGATTCGTTGTTGATCAGCGTAGTCCATCATCTGGAAAGAAAAAAGACCTACCGACTGCAGTCACCGAGGTGAGGATAGGTAAAATCGTCACCCACCAGTGCTCGATATAGATCATGTAGAGGCGATATATCTAGGAAGTACGATCCGTGAATTCTCGAGCTATCCGGAAGCAGCATGCGATACTCACAAGTAGCGCATCCGCAATCAGAATAACGGTCATCAGTAAAAAACCAGGCAACCGATATGGCATTAGCGCGGGAGATATGCCACATCGTCTAACGACGTGCAACATCGGAACGGCGGGGTCATATCGGGGTCGGTTCGCCGATCGCTGACGCGTCGGATCTGCGTACCATATCTCTCGCGCGTCGGATCCGGGAATGAGATCTCCTGCAAAGGTCATATCTCACACTATTCTAATTTTTCTTTTTATCCAGATTTAAAAGCACAGCTAACATGTTATGGGAGTAAAATCCAGATGCTATTCGAGTATAAGGACCAATTACA
>SDEE01001241.1:0-10686 GCA_004126415.1 Candolleomyces aberdarensis | reverse complement strand
CCGAAATCTAGATCGTCGAGGTAGCGGAATATTGGCTGGCTGGCGGGATACAACGGAAGACAGAAGAATGGCTTGGGTACCTCTGACAATACCGCCTTTGAGTAGCGACTCGGAGAAATCTACTCTCAAAGTGGTGCAGGAGCGACAACCTGGATGACAATGCCAAATTATGACGGTCAACGGTGTCCGGGACATGCGCTCCCAGAGCTGAGTACCTTTCAATAAGGGATGCTACCCCATTTTYTGGGGGGATTGCCGTTTCTTACTATTATTTTTCCTGAATCACGAGTCAGGAGTTAGATTAGAGTATGTATACAGCTTTTTTCGAGAACTATGCATGCACCAATAAATAAAAAATGGCCAAGTCATCCTGAGGCAGACAAGAGAAACGAGGAATTTGAATCACCGATGTCTCTGGTGAAACAATAATGAGACAACTACGATCTGTCCAGACTCCACGTCTGGCTCCTATTCCAGTACACCTTCTCCCGTTCCTAATTCATCATGCTCCTGGTGGGCCGCCGGATGTGGATTAGGGGAATTCACGCTGTAAAGCTTGAATTTCGTCACGGTCCGCTTCTTCTCCAGTGAGTGCAAATCGAATCTCCAAAAGTTCCACCAAGTGTTCGACATCGGAAGCTCGGTATCGATGCCCCGGGGGATGGAGGACAAGAAGCTCGCGGCAAAGTACGATCGCTTCATTGAGAATTCCAATTTCTCTATGATGCTTGTATTGAGAGAGGAGAGCTGTAGCAAGCTCCTTGAGTGACAAATCCCGCTTTGGATGGGATGCTGATCGGAGTGCAAGCCCGTCACGAAGATGCAAAATACCCTCGTTCAGGGAGTTGATGTCTTGATTGTGCTCAAAGAAACGTTGGAGTGCCTTCCCAAGGTTGTAGAGCGACGAATCCCGATCTGGATGGGGTGCTGGCCGGAGTGCAAGTGCGTCACGATGATGTGAAACGCTCTCGTTCAGGGTACTGATGTCTCTACTACACTCATAGAGAAGACAGAGTGCATTACCAAGATTGTCGAGCGACGAACCCCGACGTGGATGGGGTGCTGGCCGGAGTGCAAGCGCGTCACGATGATGAGAAATGCTCTCGTTCAGGGCATTGTCATCTCCATTGCACTCATAGANGAGCACGGAGTGCATTCCCAAGGTTGTTGAGCGACAAAGCTCGATCGTGGATGGGGTGCTGGCCAGAGTGCAAGCGCGTCACGATGATGCAAAATACTCTCGTTCAGGGCATTGATGTCTCCATTGCGCTGATAGAGAACATCGAGTGCAATCCCAAGGTTGTTGAGCGACATACCCCGATCTGGATGGGGTGCTGGCCAGAGTGCAAGCGCGTCACGATTATGCGAAATGCTCTCGTTCAGGGTATTGATGTCCCCATTGCGCTCATAGAGAGTACGGAGTGCATTCCCAAGGCCGGTGAGCGACAAACCTCGATCTGGATGGGGTGCTGGCCGAAGTGCAAGCGCGCCACGATAGTGCGAAATGCCCTCGTTCAGGGCGTTGACATCACCATCACACTCATAGAGTGACCAGAGCGCAATCCCAAGACTGCCCAGCACCGAGGATCGAGCTGGATGGGGCGCTGGCCGGAGTTCCAGTGCACGTTGATAAACCGACACCGCTTGCTTAAACATCTTGGGACTACCGGTTCTCTTCCCCATTTTATTGTAGCACCATCCCAAATTGAACCAGGCACGGTCACAATCACTCCCCACTCGCACAGCAACCTCTAAACATGCCACGTCCAACGCCCAGTGATCACCATCATCTTCATCGAAAATGTCGCTAATCTCCATGAGAATGGATGGCATATCCTGCTCCTCCATCACCATCACCTCCTCCGCCTCTGGAAACAGTGCGGTGAGAAACAGCGTCGCCCATCGCTGTTGTGCGCCAATGGGGATGGCGTCCAACGTTGAACAATGCCGAGTTTTCACCCATTCATCATGCGACCGGTTCGTCCCGTGCGAAACGTGGAATGGCCAGTGTTTGATAGCGTAGCAGTTAAGGGGAACTGCAAGGATCTGGTTTGACGACCCGGGCGGAAGGGTAGTGATCAGGTTGAGACAGGTCAGCCCAACTGCCGAGTGAGCATCGAAAGCTGAGATCGCAAACGCATTCCCTGCTGGTATGGCCTGGATATATTCGAGGAACGATAGATGGAAACGGGTGGATGCCGGGTGGACTGTGGTCTCTGAGCCATGCGGTGATCGTGTCTGAATTGCGGAGAGCGCCGAATGGATCCTGTTCGCAAGATGGGGAGGCATTTCGATGAGTTTTGAGAAATCGGTCAGGGGAAGGGGTTCCTGGAGGACAAGCGCGGCTCCCATATACTGCGGGAGATACATTTGGGCCGCTGGGGTGGGGAACAGGCGCAAGAGCGCATTGCAATACAGGTCCTCGAGTCCTTCACTGCCGCCAACCTGCTGCCTTGCAAAGATTCCAGAGAGAATCTCGTGGGGCGGGAACATGCTGAACGGCTGCGACAGCATCGAGATCACGGTTGATGCCCATACAGGTAGACCACCGGATAGGTCTACGAGCTTGTTGACATCTGCAGCGCTTGCTTTCCGCCCATCCACCCATGGAACCGTCGCCAGATGCTTGTCGAAATAGACTTTCATGGTGTCTGTTGAGATGGGAAGAAGAGGGTATGTGTGCATGGAGACGTTGTTGATTTCGGGTAAGCGGGAAGTGCGGGGGTTCAAGCGGCTCGTGATGATAAACTTGACAATAGCGCTCTCCGAGCTGAGATGAGCAAGGGACTTGATAAATCTTGGATGATCCCGCCATTCGTCGATGGCATCGACGATGATGATGAGTGGATGCGGATGGCTGAGCGATCGCACCGGTTCGAGGATGTACTGCTCCAGATGATTCTCCAGCGAGGTGGCGTGGCACTGGTTTGTTGCTTCAACGATCTTCGGTATTGCTCGAGGATGGATATTACCGAGCTCGTGGGCCAGCGTCTTGATTACCGTCTCAGACCCTGTCGTATCAGCCGGAAAGGCACCCAGGAAAGCCGAGGCGCCCAACTGACCAACTGACCGAAGTTCGTCCGAGAGATGGCGAGCGAGTGTGGATTTCCCGATACCGGCAGGCCCATATATACACAAGACGAGCTCCGTCGAACTTGAGATCCACTCGAATGACTGCTCGACATCTGGCTTCCGACTGTTAGGTAGGTATTCGGCTTGGTTCCAGTTCGTGTCTGGATGCTTTGGGAGTCCGTTGAATCGCCAATTTTCTGACGCAGAAACGTCAGTATCTCATCGTTGAGGAAGCAAGAATAAAGGACACACCATTATCCGACGGGCCTTTGACTATTGTGGCATTTGGTGCATTGATGAAATATGCTTCCTCCATACGAAAATTATGTGCACCCTGGAAGAAGGATTGGCTTGACGAAGGGTCCTGAATCATGGGCGCTGACAGGAGTGAAGAGGACGCCCCTGCCTGCAATGGTGCATGGAGAGACATGGAGGACGGTGGCGGAAGCTGCGCATTGGACAGCCATGGTTTGACGGCCTGCTCATGGTCCGACTGTCCTCTAACGTCGGTGGGCCGCTGGTGCTGAGGTGCAACGTTGATCGTGGATGACGCTCCCGGTCGTAGCGATGGTGTCGAGCTTTCTATGGTTGCATCAGCGTATGGGGGAGAATAGTTGGTCTGATTCCAGGGATTGGGTTGAGTAGAGAGCGGTTCCGCGCCTGAATGTGGGTGTGGAGGATGAGCTTGTGGGGATAGAGGGAATGCGCCGTACAGCGATGGGCCAACCGTCGGGCCACCGCTACTTGCCCCGGGAGGTGTTCCGCCTCGGATCCGTCGGCAAAAAAATTGGTAATATCGAGCGAGATTGCTACCTGGTGCCGTCGTTGCAGCTTCAGTTTGAACATTCTCACGCCTGTTGGAAGATGACGGGGGTGGGTGATAGGAACGGGGATTGGAACCAGCATTGACGAATTCCTTTGGCATTGGTGTCAAGGTGAGTGCAGGAGGAGAGGTGTGAAGGGCACGAGGCGTCCTTGCGTGAATGCATGACGGGCCGCTGGGATACAGCCTGTTAAGGTTTGGCTTCCATCAATATAACATGAGTTGGTTCCGCATTCATCAACAGGTATATTAGGAAACAATCTATAAACACAGTTTCGGTATGACCAGCAGCGCAGAGAAAGCAGCAAACGACGCATGGATACGGCAGTCAACAATCCGTTCACATTCCCTCTTCTGCACCGTCACATCAAAAGCTCCGGGCTCCAGTCCGGCACAGCCCACGGGCTGCACACCACACTGCGGGTGAACTTGAATCTCAAGTTAGCACCGAGATTTATGAATCGAGCGGTGCTGGTTGAGGGTCACCGTTGATCAATGGTGGCAGACATAGTATGTACTGAACGTCGAGGACAAGTGCGAGAATGCAGTTGGAAAAGAAGGGGAGGATGGTCGTCAGCTACTTATTTAAATAGTCGTCGAGGTCAAATCAGTCGATCGATGCTGGTGGCGGCCCGCGTTATGGTATATGGCTGGCTGTTCATGCGCAGTAGTTGAACGTTGGAGGAGAGGTAACGTCTGACCAATGTTGCAAGCCACACAGAGCAATTTGCAACATGCAATTAAAACAAAATGAATGGCGAAAAAGGTACCAGTTGAAGGTCTTAATCAGGGAGAGCGGTTTGTGACATCGAGCAAACAGGGGCATTCCCCATAAATCTGATCCTACACCCTCCCACTGGAGTAAATACCTAGAATACAGATAGATTATCGTATTGTGTTCATATCACAAAGTCTAGACGTCAGACCATTATCGGTGAGCGTTATAATCCGCCTCGTCGGGTTTGCCATCTTGGATATGTGAGACAGGCGTTTCTGATGGTGTCGGCCATACAATCTGCTGAAGCCCCCCCGGAGTGGCGCTGAATTATGAGGAAGGAGGTTGCATGCCACTCGGAGCAGGAGCAAACGAGGGAGGTGGTACGCCGCTGGATGCGCCAGCAAACGAGCCAGGTGGTTGCGAGCCGCTGGACGCAGCACCACAAGATGGACCTCACTTTGAAGGCGTGACACACATGGTGGGTTGGTTATAGCCAGGAGGCAAGGCGAAGTTGATGGGCTGGTTCCGGTTAGGACCGGTAGGAGGGGTAATGAATGCGCTTGGCCGAAAAGGGCCTGAAGAAGTGCTGGGGGAGTGAGGACCAATTGAAAAGATGATCAAAGGCTGGTGGGAGATGCGACTGCCCGGCTGACTCCATGGTCCCTGTGACAGAGATCCTGAAGTGCGCCATTCCTTGATGCCTGTGCTGGCAGAAGTAATCGACATCGCCTTGCCCAGGGTCGTCCCACCCATGGATGACGCGTCCTGCTCTCGCTACCGGTTCCAACGTCGATGCCAGGTAACGGCCAGGACAGCTAGCCCAGAGAGAACTACCGCTCCAAGGCTACTGCCCACAGCTTACTTGATCATTCGCACAATGGTGAGCGAAACCTAGCCCATTCGCTGTCAGCGACAAAAAGACACAAGAGAAGCCAAGCGAACATACTTGGGCAAAGTTGCCTGTCTGGAATCCGCTCCAGACAAAGATGGCCGAAAAGGAGATGGCATCGCTAGAAATAAAAATGAAAACGGCGTCAGTGTAAAGATCAAAGCCTCGTCCGATTCAAACGCATCCCCTATAGAAGTGGTCTGTCGAGAAAGATCCGGACAACGCCAAAGAAGATATCAGCCACGAACGACGTGGCCTGATCCCGTACCACACGCACTCGGATTCGAATTATGGATACATACTCACATATACCCAGCCATGAAAAGGTAACCAAGCAAGGGCGGCGTCACCAGGCTCTGTCCATCGCTTTCGGAAACTGAAGATTCCTTCAGAGAAGCCCACCAGGACCGCTGTCGCTCTGTAAAGCATCGCCGGAGGATGTACTATCAGCATCCTGCCGAAACACCTTGGGAGTCGATGAGACAACCGTACGCACCTAGCTAGGTGTCGACAGGAGATAACCCCCAGGATCCATAACCGTCTAACGGCAGTTCACCGTTGTGCCTGCTACATGGTTCCCTGGTTCTTAAAGCTTAGACGACGACATCTTTCCCGGCTTTGCGTGTACACGGTTGTCCGCTGGTCTCGATATCTACAGTCGGTCGTTCGAGGCGTTGACAAGCCCTCCGCTAGCGAGGTTCAAGAAGAAGGCGGTTGGCGGTCGGTTGAGCGTGAATGAAGCTTGAAGACCAGGCAATCCATATGGCTGTTGGTTGTTTGCGTTTGGCCTTGAATACAAATTGCGCTGTCACGGTGCATGCGCAGCAATTGGAGGTCGAAAGAGAGGTAACGTCTGACCGACGTCGCAAGCCACCGACAGCATGCAATCGAAAAAAAACGAACTGCTAAAAACATAGAAAGCGGACTGTAGATGAGTTAATTCCTTGTATGACCCAGCCATTGTCGCTCACCGGTTCTTTTCCTTTCTTGCCCAGATTCTTGATGACTACCCCTCAATCCATTGAAAGTATTATTTTGAACTCGATATTATTGGATATTCAAATAATCGCAGGAGGACAGGGCAGTGTAGAAAGGCGGGTCTCAACCAGGGAGAGTGTCGAGACGTGAAAGTTGAAACGCGAGAGGTCACATTCGTGCGTGTGACCGAGCGCGTTCGTGACATCGAGTAAACAGGGGGCGTTCATTCCCCATAAATCTGAGGAAATCCGATAAAATCCACGAGCGCACATATTCTGTATTCTGGCCTATCGAACAAGGAGACTCTTACTTCGTACTGACAAACTACCAAGGGGTATCACTGGCCATAGTCTTTATTTCGTCCATTCGCAATCCTACAATCTCCCGCTGGAATAAATATGTAGAATACAGTTAGATTATCATATCACACTTGTATCACACAAAGTTCGGACGTCGGACCATTATCGGTAAGGGTTATAATCTGCCTCATCGGGTTTGCCATCTTGAGTAAGTTGGATAGGCGTTTCGGGTGATGTCAGCCATACATTCTGCTGAGGTCTCCCCGCAGCGGCGCCGACTAACGAGGCAGGGGGTTGCATTCCACTCGGAGCGGAAGCAAAGGAGGAGGGAGGTGGTAGGCCGCTGGATGGGGCAGCAAACAAGGCAGGTGGTTGCCAGCCATTGGATCCAGCAGCAAACAAGGCAGGTGGTTGCGAGCCGCTGGACACAGCACCATAAGATGGGCCTCGCTGAAGGTTAGGATTTGAAGGCGTGACGAACATGGTGGGTTAATTGGGCCAGGCGGGAAGCCAAACTTGGTGGGCTGGTTCGGACCGGTAGGAGGGGTTATGAATGTGGTAGGCTGATAACGGCTTCAGGAGTGACAAACCAAACTGGGGGAGCGAGGACCATTTGAGTGCTGGCAGAAGTAATCGACATTGCCTTGCCCAAGGTCGTCCCATCCATGGATGACACGTCCTGCTCTCGCTGCCGTTTCNGACGTCGGTAAGAGATAATGGTCAGGATGGCGAGCCCAGCGAGGGGTACCACTCCGAGGCTACCGCCCACAGCTCCACCAATGACTCTTGCTGAGGGTTCCTTCGAACTCGGGTCGGCTGAACCATTTTTCATATATGTAGTCGAGGCCTAGGGCGGTCGTGGTATCGTTCCCAGCGTTGAGCACCGTCAAACGGTGTGGACCTGGCTTTGATCCGGCGACGTCGAAGTTAAGCTCGTTGCCCCATGAGCCAGAGCATGAGGGATCTCAAAGCTCTTTCGTGGCTCCTCTCCATCTATCATATGCTGCACCATTCCAGCAGTAGCAGGAGTGTAGCCTCCTCAAATGACACCGGTCCCTAAGGAAAACGCGTGTTGCTTCAGAGGCATCCGTAAGGGCAATGTAAAAATACGCACCATTGAGGCCAAAGGTAAACCAAGCGCCCGGTGTGCACGCCTCGTCGTGCTAAACTGTGTATTCAGCCTTTTCGCCATGATTCCCTGCACGCCAAGGCTCGCGCTCAGACACGCCGACGCCGAAGAAGTACAACACATTATCATCGACGCAAGCCTCCGAGTCGAGAGCCTAAAAGGTAAGCGCAGACGCCAAAGCCAGGACCAGTGCCCTAGCGAACAGCTACCCTCACTTCTACGTTCCTATGCGGTCCCCCAAGCGACCAAACGTTGCGAGGCGAGCACACATGTCGATAGCAAGCGGAGAGAGCTCTGATCGCGCTTGGGCAAGGTGGTGAGGATGTTGATGTTAGTGCGCGGGTTGGTATGGAACGACTCGATAATTTGCGCAATGGCGAGCGAAACCTAATACAAATTCAGCAACAAAATGACACAAGAAAAGCCAAGCGAACATACCTGGGTGAAGCTACCTGTTTGGAACCCGCACCAAACGAAGATGGTTGAAAAGAACATGGTATCCCTGTAAAACGTAAATGAAAAGACGGCGTCAGTGCAACGATCCTTCAAACACATCCACCGCAGAAGTGCCCTGTCGGGAAAGACCTGGGCGACGCGAGCAAAGGGTACTGGTCACCAACGACGCTCATCCCAAGCCATACGCACTCGGATTCGAAGTATGGATACATACTCACATGTAGCCAGCCATAAAAAGGTAACCAACCAAGGGCGGCGTCACCCTCTGACCGTCCACCTCCGAAGCAAACGATTCCTTCAGAGCAGCCAACTGTTGTCGCGCTGTAAAGGTCGCCGGGGATCGTATATCAGCATCCCGCCAAAACACCCTGGGAGTCGACGAGACGACCATATGCACCTAACTGAGTGTCGACCCGAGGATCCATGACCGTCGAACGGTAGGTCACCGATGTGCCTACTACGTGGTTCTTCAATCTTGACAACGTCATCTTGCCCGGCTTTGCAAGTACGCGATCAACCTCGACCTATCCATATCCATGTCGTCCAGTCGGTCGTTGAAGGTGCTAACATGCCCTCCGCTAGCGAGGATCAAGAAAAGGCGGTCGTCGGTTGAGAGGGAATAGTGGAACGACGTCAGAGAATGAAAATGATGACGTCGGCGATGGTCAAAGAAGGGCGATCAATATCGGCTCCGGTTCACCGAGGTTGCGCCGAGGTGGCAAATCTGGGAGCCCGAGCATTTTCTGTCGAACGCCCCAGTGAGGGATCTAGAGGCTGCAATCTTCGACAACAAGTAACATTTTCGATGTTCCCAGCAGATGAATACGCAGATCTCATGCATTGCCGGTCAAACCCTGGACCAGGAGCATGCTAAATCTCAACGAACAAACCTCACAACGCCGTTTGCAGTTAAATTAGGGTACATTAGAGCTCGATATAATACACAACGCAGCTTAAAAACTTTGCACTAGGATATCAAGAACGAATCAAGGGTATGTACCACCTCCGAGAAGGACTAACCACTCCACGCTGAGGCGGTCAAAGCGCTCTTGGGCCCGCGTTAGACTCTTGCGAGCAGCAGGGGTTCATCAGTTTGCAAGAGGACAATAAGCGAGGCCAAAATGATTGAGGAAAGAAAGCAGGTTGCAGTGGCGGTCAGTTTTATAGGTGATTGCGGTTTTTTAAAGGCAAAAGATAGGGGCGAGTGGCAGAGGGGCGCTCCGCTTCCTAGTCGACAGTCCGTTGAATTTGACATTTTATATTGAAAGGCTCTATGGAATGTCTAAGGAGCGTATTTATTTCTGCTATGAAGTCTATAGAAAACAAGCTACATCCTCCCCCGAAACCTAGATCGTCAAGGTAGCGGAACACTGATTGAATTCTCCGGAATCGCAATTCCAACATACCCACTTCAAGTGTTAGGGAAGTACCCAGCGCCCGAGGACCAGCCTCAATCACATCAAGGAACAATGAAATGGCCGCAAGCCACTTTCGATCTCTCGACTGTACATGTCGGCCAATTTGGAACAGGATAGGCTCCGCTATGAGCTCGACAAAGACCGCAGTCAATACGACTACATTAAAATGACGCGAAGATCAGAAACGAGAGTCCAAGAAAACTGAGAAAGAGAATTTGAAAATGGAGGGGTGAATGGAGTACGATTCATAATCAACACCACCTCCGAAACAATGAAAGAAACTCACTTGTCATACTAAACTGCGTGTCCAGCATTATTGCCATAATTTCTTGTCCATCAGAGCTCGCACTGAGGCACGCAACTCCGGACAGATCCCCGAGGCCAACAAACTTTTGCGGAGAAGCAGAGAAGCCAGCAGCAGATACACCACTCTGATCAACTATATAATGGTGGCAGCCTGGGTGAGATGAATTAGTTGGACCTCGCATACTCAAACTCGCGGCGCCGAGCGTATTTGTAGGGGTCGACAGCAAGGATTCAAGATTCCGGAAGGTGATTGCAGAAGCCAAGGCCACAACCTTGGATGAGGCTCCAGCGAAGAGCCAGCCGTGTTTACGTGTGCCTATAAGGTCGCCTAACCGACGAAAGGTGGCTAATCCAAAAACAAAGGCTAGAAAAGAGGTTGCAGGTGCGTATTGGTGCCGTGATGCAGGAAAGGTCGACGAGAGGGAAACATCGAAACCCCAATACGCGGATTGAGGAAGTACGGTTCAATACTCCAAGCTACACTCAGCGCCAGCTAAAAGTCAAAGGAGACAGGTTAGATGGCGAGTAGGAGGAGCGAGACAGAATGAATAACGCTGCATACTTGCCATTTTGAAATCCCCACCACACGAACATAGCT
>SDEE01001240.1:0-10724 GCA_004126415.1 Candolleomyces aberdarensis | reverse complement strand
TTGCTCTTTTATTCCACTGTCACCCTGCCTTCTGCTTATGATACTCTTTGTATTCCTTTATCCCTTGTATCATACCCTGTTGTGTCATTCTTTCTGTGTGTAACCACCCCATTGAATTTGTGTTTAGTGGGCCATCAAGCAACATGTTCTGAGGCCCTTTTTTGTTAGTTAGTTATTGGTTCCTGATGAGGTATGGTAACATTTCTCTTGCGAATCTATGAATGACCAGGGCTTATCTCATTGTTATCATGTGTGCAGAAGACAAATTTTTTCCAAGTAAAATATCATTACTAAACATAACTCATCCTCCGATTCCTGTAGTAGCCTCAGTCATTTCCATTTCCATCGCGCTCCCGTGCGTCGACGGAGGGTGGGACCTCCCCGATGGGTAGGCGTCTGAGGAGGGATCAAGATTGACGAGTTGGAGAGATCGGGATGCTGAAGCCTTGAGCTGTCGTCGAGAGAGAGGTATGAAAAGTCGGGAGGGACCATACTCCTCGACATCGATGACATCTTCATCCTCATTGACGCAGGAGCTATCTCAGGTGAAGACGACGACGGAGTTGAATGTGAATGAGACGATGAGGGGTACTTGAGATTGGCATGGGGAGGTGAAGGTGTTGCCGTTGCTGTTGGTAAGCGTAGTAGTGGTCTGTCCTTGTCCCTGTCCCTCTCTCGTTCCCTCTCCCTCTCCCGCTCGCACCTACTCGGATACTGAGTAGCAGTCCCCGAGCTCGAGCCTCTCCAAGACTTCGGCGATGAGTACGACACCACCGAGGTATCCCCTTTCGCACCAGCTGTAGGAAGCGATGCAAGAGGTGATGGGCCACCAGCAGAGAACGACACACTCTGCTTCTTCTCCCATCTCGGCATGCCTCCATCCACACTCGTATTCCCATATGGCGTACTCTTCTGCCTCTGCATAGCAGGTGGAGAGTTTGAGTTCGACCTCCGTCCGCTATGATACCCTTCCTCATCGTATTCGCTCCGAGTCGGTGGAGAGGACGACAGCTGCTGAGAGCCATGCACCGATGTCGGCCTATAGCTACCCGACGACGACGAGGGTGGGGACGACCGACGTGCCTAGTGTCCGTGCCCAGAAGCAGACCGCTCAGGCTGCATCATCACCGGAGTTTGCGGTTGGCCATGGGGGGCAACAGAGGTGTGGTGCTGCGGCTGCGCTGCTGAGTGTAGTGCTGAGGGACGGCGTGCATGCTCCCGGGGCTACTGTGCAGATAGTCTGTATCTGTGTAAATGGGGTTATCTTTTATTGGGAGAGCGTCCGCCACTAGCCTGGGTGGGGACGGCACTGAGAGGCTGGTCGTACGATGCCTGATCGACGGGTACTTGTCGCAGTGCCGCGAGGAGGAAGGAGCGGGGTTCGAGGAGGCGTAGTAACCCTCGGTTGATGCAGAGTTGCGTTGAGCGTTGGCGACGGCGATGCGGTTGTCCAAGGAGGATTCGGATGGTGTCCTGAAGATTATCATCGAGGTTTGTCAGTGCCAGGCCAATGAAAAAGAAGAGGGTGGGACGGGACGGGAAGAAATAGAACAGGAAGAAAGAGAACAGGAAGAAAGAGAAGAAAAGCAGGAACGGACGGAAAGCAAGAGGCTGGGATGGGACGAGAGGAAATAGAATAGGACGATAGAGAAGAAGAAAGAGAGAATTAAAAAAAGCAAGAAGGGAACGAAGATGGCAGAGGACACGTACTTATGGACAGCAGCAATCATATGAGCTGGGAACACCTGCAATGGAATCCCACCAGGGGAGAGGAGAGGCCTCTGTCCACCAGGAACATTCGACCTTGTACGAAACGCTCCAGGAGCCGGAGCCATTCCACTCATACCCAATCTACCCATCGACGACGAAGGCGTTGACGGCACACCGTTATACCTAGGCATCGACAGAGACTGTTCCAAATCGTCCTCCTCGAAATTGCAAAGGCTCCAAACTCGATAGCTATAGATCGTTATCTCCCATCATCATCCCAAGGGTGCATCGGCACCTCTCATCATGGCCGTACTCTCAATGGAATCGGGAGGCGAGCCGGTGGTGGGTTCGAGGTCGCCATCGAGTCGGATTTGCAATCTTGGTAGTAAAGGGTATCATGAACGTTTTGAGATGGGTAGACTGGTAAGTTGGAGAAGAGGGTCATTGAAGTGAAAGGGGCTCCGGTAAACGAGGGCAGCGTCGTATAGAGGCCGCAATATCTCCCGAACGAGGAAGTGAAAATGGACCCAGGTCTGTGGAACGGTTTAGTGTGGATTGGGTACGAGCTTGACTTGAGGTAAGGACGATGTTGGACGCTCGCGAGCGCCTAGGATTCTGGGCAAACCTCGGTCCGGACTGACGCTATATCGGAGGCCGTTCCGTTCCGGCCGGTCGTACTTTCTTGGTGCCGTTGCCGCCTGACTGGTGAGTGCGCTCAACCACCACCGTCGATGCACTTATCTGCCCAATACTTTCGGAACGATGAACTCACCACAAACCGAACCCTACGAACTACTGCCTGACACCGCGCCTCTCCTCCAAGTCTCATCTCCTCACCCACCACTTTGAACATCTTCAGCCCATGAGAACGACAGTGCAGACGACCAAACTGTCCTTCGTCTCCCCCACTATGACAATCAGTCTTGGGTACCACATAAGGGTTTTTGTAGAGTCGATGAGGATATATTCTCGTAAAGAATTCTGGTATGTATTCTCTTGTTTTCGTCCTATGCCTTCTCCCCTGCACTTTACTCCTCCGTGCTATGTCCTTGAGTCTTCCTGCCTTCGCTTCTTCAGTCCTTTCCTTCGACTCCTCTCTCCTTTGTTGAAGAGTGACATCTTCGTCTCTTCCTCCACTCCTGTTCTCGCTCGCTTCTGTTCTTTCTTTCTTTCCCCTCGTATCGTCATAACTCCCAACTAATAAATCGCTCTATTTTCTGCCATCACAGTCCTAGCCAAACCAGGCTGCCTAGACATCTCTCTCGAAAATGTACCGACCGAGGAGTATTACTCGTACTCATGAACTCGATCCACGGCGTCTTACAAGGCACCTCCTAACGCTTTACGACTCTACCCTCGTCGAGGACTGACGGGTGCACCGATGGCGCCTGTGATAAGGCCTGCTATTGTTGCGGTCGCGAGTGGGTTGAACTCGACAGCTTCAGTTGCGCTGGAGTGCTGGTAGGAGGTTTGCAATTTGCACTGGGGTCGGCGGATTGTTGCGGGGTGGGTGTTGGTGGTGCAGAGGCACGCAGTCTGGATTCGATAGGTAATGACAGGCGCGTGGATGGAGACCAGGAAGCGTCGGAGCTGCATAGCGTGTGGCTCGTCCTGTCGGGTGTTGGAACGGCAAGATTTGGTGAGGGCTGAGGAGGGTATGCTCAGGTTTGGATGACCTCTCATGCCCCTTCTCCAGCGGCCGACCTGCATCCTTGTGCTCCTATGGCTGGACATCTACCCTGTCTCTACTCTCGTACTCCCTTCCGCCTCTTGATCTTCCCCTACTCTCCCCACCATCTCAGTCGGTTATTGATATCAGCTCGTCGAAGCTTATTCCATTCGCAACCTTCCCTTCTCCGAGTCCCGGGTCTGCGTCATTGTCTTATATTTCGTCGGTGACAACAACCGGTGACCTCGAGGAAGAAATCTCGAGAGTCAATATCATTGGACGACTTGCTCCCCTGACTTGACTGCTTAGCCTCTCCTTCCTCTTGGTTTTTTCGTGAATATTTCCCCTGCTTTGTACTCTTCTGTCGAGTTCTTATAACGGTTTACGAATATATTTGACCTTCCATTTCTTTACTGCATCAGTTCACGCGTCGGCCGTTCGCCTCTCAGCGTAGGTAGAGGGCGGTGGGCGCTCAGGAGGATGGTGACAGGTGAAACGGCGAGTCGTCGGAGGTAAGGTCCTGGATACCTAGGCACCGTCGACCCCAACGTCGCTTCTCACCGAGAATATTAATTTTGGAATTTAGCCGCCCAAGGCAGTGCTCAGCCCCTTCACAGCACATCACCACGTGAATCTGGTGATCCCAAACTCGAGCGGCACATCGGACTCCGAGCTGCCCTCTTCGACTGCTACTTCTACCTTCCTCGTTTGAGATCTCCTTTGACCTTACTTCATATTGGTGAATAACCGGACATGGATCCCTCAGGAGAGCAGCGTAGCAAACCTCGAAAACGAGATCGGATCAAGAAGTTCTTCAAGGATCCTTTCAGTTCTCGGACAGGCTCGTCCTCTCGCACCACTACGCATCCTACCGTTGCTGGAGGTCCAGGCACCAGCTCTCAAGCTGGCCACGATGTTGCCGTCCCCACACCGCCGGCCGAGAACATCCCTCGCAGCGAAATTCAAAGCGATCAANGACAACATCAATACGGCTACAGGCAGCCAGCCTCGTCAAGAGCTTGCCAGCCAGCCAATCCAATCCACTTTGTCAGAGGTCATCCCAGCACAGAACGAAGAGACTACGCTTATACCCTCCACTTCCACCTCTGGTTATAATGGCGCATCGCAGGTCTCGAGCCCATTCCCTCCGAGCGTCCCCTTGGCGACGTCCCGAGGAGAGGGAGAGGCGCAGGGAACCGCCGCTCATGTCGAAAACCCGATCCAGGACCATGCTGTGGCGGTCGCCGAGGGTAATCCCTCGGATCTATTGTCTTCAAATCAATTGAACAACCCTGCGACTGCGACATCTCACGCAGCCAACGAGCCTCAGGAGAGTACCGCTCACGTCGAACATCAGCCAGCGAGGGCTGCAGGCAAGGTCTACGAAGGCGTCAAAACTACATTGCGGAAGATTGTTCAAGTATCCGACGCGTTTCCCCCATTGAAGAGCGTCGCTGCGGGACTGTTGGTCATTTGTGATACGATCGATGTGAGTGTTTTCTCTAACAGGATGTGATCTTCCGCATTAATCCATGAATAGGGGTATGGCGAGAATAAGGAGGAATTCAACGAACTTCTCAAGAGGGTGGAGGTGTTGTCGAAGATTATGGTCTCTTGTCCATCCGATGTGCCGCAAGAGGTGAAAGACCGTTTTGATGGATTGTTACGGTGAGAGCAGTTCGCTCATTTCGAGCGTCAACGTACTCAGGCCGTGCTGGACTGCGCAGGACTCTGGAGGAGAAACAGAGGATACTGCAAGCCAAGCTGGATCCGACCAGATCAGGGGTTGAACGCGCGATCCTCGCTGCGCAGGACAAGCAAGAAGTGTTGAAGCTTACGCAGGAGGTTAGGTTCGCGATCGAGATAGCAATGGTGAGCCTCCCTTTGTCGTACTTGTAACGGTGACTCACAGCTATCTAGTTCGATGCGATCATTGAGAATAGGGCTCAGACCTTTCGGATTGTTAGCGGCGTCGACTGGTTGAAGGAACAATTTCACAGTGCGTCAGTTTTCATAACATCAGCTTCCGCTTCTCATGCATGGACCTTGATAGTCATCGAGAACAACACCAAGACCATGCGTACCATCAAACGGACTGTTGAGTCCCTGAAAAAATTCAGTATGTTTATCTGACTCGTCCTTCGTTGATCGCACCGCTCAGCCATGAAATCAGATACTTTCCAGAAACTAGGGAGGGTGGAAGGCGCAGAGTATAGCAATGCAAAGCGAGGTCCCGGGTGTATCCCAGGATCTCGGGTATCGCTACTGTCCTTGTTGCTCGTGTGGGCGACGGATCTGAGCTCTCCTCACCTGTTCTGGCTTAGCGGGCTGGCTGGGACAGGGAAGACGACTGTGTCCAAAACCTTTTGCTCCCAGCTCAACAACCGGGGACTTCTAGGCGCGAGCTTCTTCTGTACGCTCAAGGAATCGGACAAGATGGATGTGTATCTGATCATCCCCACCCTCGCGAGGATTCTGGCGGAGAGACGACCTCAATTCGGTGATGCACTCGAAGAGATTCTCGAATCTGACGACAGCTGCRRAAATCCAACAGAGATGGAGTTGAAAGACCAGTACTTGAAACTGATCCTCCTACCTGCTGAGAAGGCCTTTGGTGCTGATGAGCTCCTTGTGCTTGCTGTAGATGCACTTGATGAGTGCAAGGATCAAAATGCTGTCAGACTCTTGATTGCAGCCATTGTGTCGCAGAAGCCGACCATAGCTCTCAAGTTCTTCCTTACTAGTCGTCCTGAGATCTCTCTGCGAGAGTCTCTTGAATCATCTACCCACCATGGGTGGCTTMGGCTCCATGACATTGAAGCTGACATTGTCAGGGCTGATATACTGCTGTATCTGAATGACCAGTTCAGATCCATCTCAATRKTGTATAACTRCTATMAGGCARACTGGCCACCTCCAGAGATTCAAACYATTRSCAATGTSTCAGGAACACTGTTYATCATTGCAGCCACCATGGTSKCATATATTGCAACTTACTCWGGAAAYYGCTTGAAGMGGTTCMAGGAACTTGGCCARCCATCTGCAAATGTCCAGCTYTCTGGCATTGATGCCCTGTACAGCAGAATCTTRGCTGARGCATTCACAGATCTRGAAMAAGARGAGACAGATATGATACWATCCTGCCTKTYACTGCTYCTCACAGCYCAGAAGCCTCTKTCAGTGGRCAACTRTGCCAAATTGCTMARCACAGATRSCTTGACAATYAGAGARGCYTTCAAGTCYCTTYAYTCYGTTGTYCAAGTTCYTGATGAAGGTTGTGATGACARTSYAATYTCAATCTTTCATGCATCTTTTGTTGACTACCTGACATCASAAAAGTGTCATRGYAAGCAATGGGGTGTTGACAGATGCACTGCACAWTCTATGACAGCTGARGCATGCTTCACACTYATGGACTCTRGRYTATACTTTGGGATYTCAGGAGYCAAAACTTCWTATCRGAGCAATGATRACCAACCTAYACCTCTGCAAGTTGAATCTGCACTRGCTTATGCATSYACAGCTTGGGGAGAKCATGTTCTCYATGCAGGAGTCACCAAGYCTTTGCARCAGARRATSCARGAGTTTGTRGARACAASGAAGRTTTTGTATTGGCTGGAAGYKCTGAGTGTGYTGAAGAATGTCAACTATGCCYACAACACACTCTGGGAAATATCCAAGGTAAGTGTACAATTGGTAAACCTGGAACATGAGAATTGACAAACTATGCAGAAGCTCATATCAACTGAGCTTGGGCCATTGCTCAACAATATTGGAGATTTTGTGCACAACTTTGCCACACCAATTCAGCACAGTGCCCCACATTTATATCTATCAGCACTACCATTCTATGCTGCAACAGAAGAGCCAGCACAGGCACTTCTAAAATTCTTGTCAATTCCCATTATTCACCATAACTTGACTCAGGGACAAGTAGTGTCAAAAATCTCAACCCAAAATGGAGTGGAATCAGTTGCATGTTCTCCCAATGGCAAATATATTGTCTCAGGGATGGGCAATGGAGCTATTGAGCTGTGGAGTGTTCAAACAGGACAGCCAGCCTTGGGGCGAATGACAGGGCATAGCAGCCATGTCACATCTGTTGCATTTTCTCCTGATGGCAGATATATTGTCTCAGGCTCAGAANGACAAAACCATCAGGCTGTGGGATGCTCAAACAGGGCAGCTGGCCTTGGAGCCAATAACAGGCCATAGCAACTATGTCAGATCTGTTGCATTCTCTCCTGATGGCAGATACATTGTCTCAGGCTCATCTGACAAGACCATTATGCTCGTGGGATGCTCAGACAGGACGACCAGCTTTGGAGCCAATGACAGGGCATAGTGGCTATGTCAGATCTGTTACATTCTCCCCTGATGGCAAGTACATTGTCTCAGGTTCAGAAGACAAGACTATCAGGCTATGGGATGCCCAGACAGGACAGCCAGCMTTGGACCCAATAACAGGGCATGGCAAGTGGGTCACATCTGTTCGCATTCTCCCTGATGGCAGGTACATTGTCTCAGGCTCAGAAGATAAGACCATTAGACTGTGGGATGCTCAGACAGGGCAAGCAGCCTTGGAGTCAATGACAGGGCATAGCAAGTGGATTACATCTGTAGCATTCTCTCCTGATGGCAAGTATATTGTCTCAGGCTCAGAAGACAAGACTATAAGGCTGTGGGATGCCCAGACAGGTCAGCCAGCTTTGGAGCCAATGACAGGGCATCGCAATTGGGTCAGATCTGTAGCATTTTCCCCTGATGGCAAGTACATTGTCTCAGGCTCAGAAGACAAAACTATCAGGCTGTGGGATGCTCATTCAGGACAGCTGGCTTTGGAGCCAATGACAGGGCATAGCTGGTATGTTGGATCTGTTGCATTCTCCCCTGATGGAAAGTACATTGTCTCAGCTTCATCTGACAAGACCATCAGGCTGTGGTATGCTCAGACAGGCCAGCTAGCCCTGGAGCCAATATTTTCTCTTGATAACAAGTACATTGTCTTATCTGACAGAAACACCAGGCTCAAGGATGAAATAGAACAGTCAGGCTTGGAGTCTATGACAATGCATAGAAACAAGGTCACATCACAGCTGTTTTTACACAACTATCCAGCAGGTGTATTGACACTCAATTCCAATGGTTGGATTCAGAACTCCTTTGGAGATCTTTTGTTCTGGATTCCACCCCATTGCCAACCTGGTCTTTGCTTTAATGGCACTTGTCTTATTATTGGAAATCTCCAGACCACCAAAGTTGAGCTCACCAATGCAGTTTATCATGGTCCCAACTGGCTCAAGTAAGTCCCAAAACTCTGCCTTGTTCTACTCTATTTAATTCCTCCAAGATGTAGGGAAGCTGACTATGGTGATCATCAAACATGCCAGCCTTGGCCCATCACTACTGTAAGTTTTGCCAATACCAATCATGATTTTGCCTTGTAACTTAAAGTGCTTTAGATTTCAACTTAGCTCTCAAAACAACACTTCAACTTGCCCTAGAAATATTTCTTTGTTCAATGACAACTCTCTCTCTTGTCTTTGTACTCTTTGAATTATACTCTGTTATGATGTTCTTTTTGCACTGACCCAAGATCCTTAATCTCAATGTACTTTCCCATCTCCAGAATGCACCACCAGTAAGTGAGGATGAGTTTGTAGCTGCAAGGCCATTGTCCACATTCATGGGAATGATCAGGATGAGCCTTCCCATTTGATTGGATGCAGACCAAATCATAAGCACCCTCATCTGAACTCCAGCAAAAACAGCTTGATTGAGGTGACAGCACTCTAGGCTAATTGTAATGGAATATTGTTTGAATAGTTTGTAACTCTTGTGCACCAGTAGTTGTTCAAGACCATTAAGTGCATGCTTGAGGTTATGAACAACCCTCAGGTCCAATGCTAGGAACTCTGGAATCCACTTGCTGTATACATCTTCAGACAACCCTGCATGGAGGAATGCCACCTCAATATTAAACAAGTATTGCTCAAAGTGGTTGATGACCACCCATGCCACGACTGCCCTTGGCTCTTGCAACTGGTTCATCAGTCCACCCATAACTCCATGGCCCCTGATAATCACCACAAGCAACCACTCTGCCCTTTTCCTCGCTCTCTGTAATTGAGCCATCAGGACAATACTTATATGCAAACAACCACTGTGTATCAATTACCTTCTCTTCCAGGGGAAGATAGCACTTATGGAAAGCTCACCACCCATGTGGATTCACCAGGGGGACAAGGATGTGCCTGTTGAGGCAATTGAATCCAACAACAACAATTACAGTGGCTTGAGCAGGGAGGACAACAACAATAACAATGGTCTCTATGCAAATCAAATGCTTTACTTTGGTAATGAATGGAGCATGTACTTCATGATTGAATAAAAATAGATACATTATTTTATGCCTAGCTTTGTTGAAGTTTCACCCATCAAGCTCACAGCACATCAACCGCCCAGACATTGTGAAGGATCAGGCTCGATATCTCCCAGACACCTTGGAAGAGGTCCACTCACACTTGATTGGTGAGGCTGTATTGGCTATCTGTCAAGATCGCCCACAGCAGCTGTGGGCGACCTCTGCGTGCTATTGGATGCTGATGTCTGCCTGGTGTCCCGACACAATAGTACCCAGATACTCAGTAACAGTCCTGAACTCGAGCTGCTCCCAGGCGTCGTCAATAAGGAGTATGACAGCACCAAGGTATCCCGGTTGGCACCAGCTGTAGGAAGCGATGCAAGAGGAGGTAGGACATCAACAGAGAAGGATATGCTCTGCTTCCTCTCCCGTCTCAGGATGCCTCCGTCCACACTTGTGTATTCCCATATGATATCCTCTGCTGCTTCCACCACAGCAAGTTGCGAGTTGGAACTCGACCTCTGTTCACTATGGTATCTCTTCTTATCATCGTATTCGTTCCAAGCCGGTAGAGAGGGTGACACTTGCTGCTCCCCGTACACTGAGGTCAGCCAACCTGACAATGAAGAGGACTCGGGAAGCAGCATCATCTGGGTTTGGGGTTGGCCAGGGGGAGGGTGCACCAGGAGGCGTGGTGCTGCGGCTGCGCTGGGGCAGGACAATGTGCATGCTATTGAGGCTACTGCGCGAGTTGCCTGCATCTGTGTAGACAAGTTATTGTTGATTGGGAGGAGTGCCCACTACCGGTGAAGAGATCAAGAACGGCGAGACGACTAACACCCACAACCACACCTAACACCAACTCAACGTCGAGCCGGGCGAGATATGTAGCGTAGATAGACCTTTTGTAGTCGCGCCGCACCGAAATCAGGGGTGCGAGGTATGGGGGTAGTGTAGAGTATTAAGAATAAACAAGTATTC